>NW_012192829.1:646563-736892 GCF_000504015.1 Erythranthe guttata
GATCTGAAATTCGACAGCTAGCTGTCGAATTTGATCTGTATGTTTTTTTTTTTTTTTTTTGAAAAAATTGCAATTTTTTTTTTGTGAAATTAACCCCAAATATATTGCAATGTAAGATAAAAAAACATATTCTAAGTGTTTTTGGACAAAAAAAAAATTCGACATAACAAAAATATTTTCAATTAAAACAACCAAAATCCATATAAAACTAAATTAAAAAACAAGTAAATCAAATAAAATCAATCAAACAACATCCATCTAAAAAAATACAAGACTAATCCTGTGTTTTTTTTCTTCCTACTAAACACTCGTTTCACACCCGCCTGTGGGGCATCGGACGAGCTCGATGGCGGTGGAATTGGCCCTATCGAGCTACCTGGAGGTGGTGGCGGCTCGATCAATCTGACAATATCATTTAGGGTCCCCCACATGACCGTATGAGCGTCGGATGGCGCAAGTCCCCGCATCTCGCTAAGTGTACCCTTCACCAACTCCAAAATTTGTGAAAGTTGGACATCCTTATTGGTACCACCCCCTGGACGAGCTTCATGGTCTCGAGGTCGATCCGCCTGGGGTTGAGGTGGATGGGCTCCATGCCTACTCAGTTGTAACATGCATCTGGGTCGGAACCAATTCATGTAGTCCGGCGAAGTGTCCGCCTCCCCGAGTTCAACTTCAACGGACCTCGACTCCTCGTCCAGACAATACTCCTCCCACCGATCAGAGAATCGTTCGCCGTACGCAACGAAAATTGAGTTCTGGACCGGTCGACCTTTGCTAACTAAAGCTTTGTACATATCTTTTGACATGTATGCACGACCTGGAATGATTTGCACCCGGTTGAACTGCCTCAACACTCTGTCCGGATGATATGCCTCGAAGTGGTCCATGCAACATATCATCCCACTAAACCAAGCAGAATCTGGCATCGGGAAACGATCACGAATAGCCGTATACGGTGCCCATAAAACCTAGTAAAATAAATAAAAAATTAGATTTAGAAACCTAGTTAAGTAGTAATAACAAATTATTAAACTGGTATTTTACCTGATCGGGGATCAAATCATCTAATCGAGATCGCAGGTACGACGCTCGTTCAGGCGTTGAAGTAGTCTTTGACTGAGGCTCCCATCGGCTCGCTAATGGCCCCTCGAATTCCGTCTTCAATGTGCCACCCGCCAAATAAGGAAAGTGCTCGTAAATCCATGACTGAAAGAGCGTCAGCCAGCCAGCCATCGAGTTCGTTGATTTTTGTGAGGCTGAGGAAAGCTCATCGTACAACCGGCAAAGACATGCAGTGCCCCAAGCATACTCGCCGATCCGATCCAAATCAGATACAAGATTTAGATACTCCACGCTTACCATGTTGCCTGTCTTGTCGCACAATATAGTACAGCCGAGCAAAAATAACAAATACGCCCGAATGGCGTATGTCCTCTTCTCCGCACTATCTCTCATGGTCACTTTGCTAAATTTAGCCTTCAACCATTCCAACTTGACCGCTTTCTTCTTGTTAACATCGTCCGGGTACTCACCTAGCAACTCGAACATCAAACTACTGGGGATCGTTTTGGAATCACGGACCAAACGCTCGCAAGATACGGTACGCCCAACAACTGGCAAACCGACCAACGTACTCACATCGTCAAGTGTGATGGTCATCTCTCCAACAGGTAAATGAAATGTGTTGGTAGCTGGCTGCCATCTCTCTATGAATGCTCTAAGTAGATGGCCGTCCACTGTGTTGTACGATGCCTGTACAACTGACATTAAACCACATCTTTGTACTACCTCTGTAATAAACGGCGCCGGCTCCCAACCTTTTAAAGTTCATGTGTGATTTCGTATTCGAAATTCTGAGCCGCGCTCCGAACGATCTGGCCCTCCGTTCACAATATGATAAGCAATGTGCTTATCAAATTTTGTGTACAATTCCGGTATCTCGGGACCTCGGACCGGTTCGTTGCTCGAATCACCAACTTCTACAGTCGAAGGTAGAGCCGGCACCGGATTCGTTGACGAAGAACCCTCTCCAGACTTCTTCTTGGTCGTGGTCTTTTTCTTGGTCGTGACTGCTATGCCCTTGCCTCTATCGGATAATTCCTTCCTCTTCTTACGGTTCGAGACAGTCGGAGGTATACGAGGTTCACGTGGTTCTTCCACTGCAAAATAACACACAAATAAAAATTAATATACATAATATAAACACAAGCAAAAAAAAATAGGGAAAAAAAAAAAAAAATAAATAAAAAAATCTCACAGTTCAAATTCGACAGCAAGCTGTCGATCTCACAGTTCAAATTCGACAGCAAGCTGTCGAAAATTGGTTGAATTTTCGACAGCTTCCTGTCGAAAATTGGTTGATTTTTCGACAAGTAGCTGTCGAAAATTCAACCAATTTTCGATAGGAAGCGGTCGAAAATTTCACCATGTTTCGACAGGAAGCTGTCGAAATACCAAAATTCCAAATTCAACAATTTCACCATTTTCGACATCTACATGTCGATTTGTGATGAATTTTCGACATCAACCTGTCGAAAATTCAACCAATTTTCGATAGGAAGCGGTCGAAAATTTCACCATGTTTCGACAGGAAGCTGTCGAAATACCAAAATTCCAAATTCAACAATTTCACCATTTTCGACATCTACATGTCGATTTGTGATGAATTTTCGACATCAACCTGTCGAAAATTCATCGAAAAATCGACATATACAGGTCGAAAATGGTGAACGAAGAACCGACCCACGAATCTCAAATCAATGCTCAAATCAACTGAAATCAGATGCACCCATTACTAGTAATTAACGATCATTCTAACCTAAAACAACCAAATCCTAATTACCCATATCAAACAATCAAATCTTAAATAAATATTAAAGAAAAACAATCGAAACAACTATAACTTACTATTCGAAGACGACGACGGCGGCGTTCTTCGGTGTTTGGCGTCGGCGTCCGGCGGCGGCGATGGTTGGAGCGGCGGCGGCGGCGTCGGGCGGCGTGGGAGGGGTGGACGGAGGGAGGGGTGGACGGAGGGAGGTTTTTTTGTGTTTGAATTTTTTTTTTCTTTTTTTTTTTATTTGGTTTTCAAATAGGTAATTTCAAAGAAAAATTGATGTAATTAGTATTTTGTATGAAAGGGTATTTTTGTACTTTTATTTTTATTTTGGTATTAAAGTAAGAAAAAACTTATAAATATGTACTCAAATATGGTTTTCAACTTGGTAGTATTCAACTAAGCAAAAATTAGTATTCAAAATAGTTGCCCCCTTCCTTAAGGGTTATATTATATATATATATTTTTTTATTTTTTTGAGTTATTGAAGAAAGAAAAAATATTATTCATTTTAACGAACCTAAAATAACCGGAGACGCTTGCTAAAATCACCTTAATTTATTTACTTCCCAAAAACGACGTCGTTGATAACATCTCTGCGAGCAAATTATCTTGGCGACTACCGAGTTTAGAAAAGTTTCAGCGCATCTCCCCAACCTGCAATCTCAACTCAGAGAGCCAAAACAAACCCTAGAAAAATGTCGGGCGGATTTTTCCGGGTAAAAATTCCCCGCTTTCTATTCGATTTCTCTCCAATTGCATATAATCTGTATTTATCTTAATTGAAATCCGCTGTCTCAAATCTTTAATTGCTTCAGCTGAATTAGGTCTTCTTGTTCTGTTACTAATCATCGTTTTTCCACAAAATGTGAATTAGGGCACGTCCGCCGATCAAGACACTCGATTCTCGAACAAGCAAGCGAAGTTACTCAAGTCTAAGAAATTCGCCCCTGAATTGGATAACCTGGTTTGTTTTCGGAGCTTCTTTTTCAATAAATTTGTGCCCTTTATTGGTCTTTCTTTGTTATTCAAGGCTATAGACCGTTTTGCGTTGGATATAGTAGAACTTGAGTTGATGCCAGGTGAAGATCTTTACACACCTCGGCGAATTTTATGTGAAACCCATATGAAGAAAATTCCCAATTTCCCATTGCCTCCACAATGGCTACTTAGATATGTCTTGGGTGTTTTGATGTTTGATTGCTTCTTTTATATTATTGCCTTTGTTGTAAAATTTTCTGTTTAGGTGGACATGACGAAAGTGAAGATGGATGTTATGAGGCCTTGGATTGCAAAGCGTGTAACGGAGCTAATTGGATTTGAAGACGAAGTGCTTCTAAATTTTATTGATGGTCTTTTGGAGGGGAAGGTAATTTGCTCTGGTATCTACTTTCTTGTTTGAAGGGGAAAAAATTGAATGCACATCCTTTAGCAAACTGTTGTTTATATTAGGTGATAAATAGAGAAACAACATAGGTTATTGGTGTTGAAATACAGGCTCACTGTTCTTTGACATATATATCATGGATTTTTATCTTAAGATGTGATTTTGTTATATCATCCCGTGAAGCTTGGGTTTTTTCTAAAGCAGATGAGCATTTGTATGATATCAGTTACTTAATTCTAGGAAATATATAATGTTTAAAAGGAATGGGGTGGATGTTGTTGGATGCAGGAAGTTAATGGGAAGGAGATCCAGATTTCACTTACTGGATTTATGGAGAGAAATACGGGGAAGTTCATGAAAGAGCTCTGGGTGCTGCTTCTGAGTGCGCAGCAAAATGTGAGTGGTGTCCCCCAACAGTTTCTGGATGCCAAAGAAGAGGAAACCAAGAAAAAGCAGGTTGATTTTCTGCTTTCCTGATGTATAGATTTTCTATTTGCATATGTGATTACCGCTTTATCTTTTTCTGATGATGCCTTTTTTCTTGGAAATAACAGGCAGAGACAGATCGCATAGCTGGTGAAATTCAAAGGCAAAAAGAGAAGGAGAAGCAAGAAATTGAGCTAGAGAAAGCAAAGATGGTAACTATAATCTTTTCCATGCAAGAGTTTGATTGTATGAAGCAGAGTTTTTCTCCTTAACTTCTGTCCTGTTTCGTTGCACTCAGCTTGCTTCTGCTTCTGCAATTATTTCGGTTCATATCCTTACATCAAACTGCTGTAGGACCGCGATCGTGCAATGTCAAGAGATAAGCATATTGATCTGGAGCCTAATGTGAAACATGGTGCTGGGGTGTCTAGCATCCAGCCAGCCCAAGGGAAAGAACTGCACATGAGAAATGGCCGGGGTCAACGCAGCAGCAGGTACTGTGAATTTACAATTGATTGCTTGTTCAATATATTTAAGTTTTCGTGTTAGTATTGCATGTTGTAAGAATTTGAAACAGATTTAAAGGGATCATGCTTTAATTATTGAACATAACTTTCATGCTCTCAACAGTTTGTTAAGGTTGCAACAATTTCTATTAGGCTATCTTTGCGTGGTGGAAAAGTTTACATTTTAGTTTTCCGAATACCTCAATTATTGGACTCAATATCATATCTTTCCACTGGACAGTGGACACTGAATATAATACCTTTTTGTTTCAAGCAACGAGCAAAAGTTAGCTACTTTATCCTCCCTGATTCTTGTCATATCATACCATATCAAGGACTGTTCTCATGTTAAAAGGTAGAAGCTTGTGGATTTCTTCAGCTACCTGTATCCTAGATGGCATGGAATGATTTGTCCACATGTTGATCTTTACTCTAAAGTTTATAATTAATTGGTGCTACTGACCATAATGCAAATCTGAAGTCCTGCGAATTGTTGGGTTCCATTGAATATTTAGCTTGTTCATATGTTACTTTTGAAAGTCTTTTTGTAGGTGTAGCAACTACTACTATTTCTTCAAATCATTTATGTGTTTTTTTTGTGAGGAAGAAAAAGGGCCTAACTGTAGTTATATATATTACGCAGCTCTGTGTGCTATGTTAGACTAACACTTGTTTCATCTGTACAGGGGTTCACAGTCTCCAGATTCCCCTCATGATTCACCATCGCTGAGGTATGCATGCCCGCTATGATAAAAAAATATTAGTGATCCATGTCACCGAGTGATTTTGCTCTCTCGCCATGATAGTTAATTAGTTTTTTCTTCTTATGAGCAGTCTAGAAGTTATATTAGAGTAGGTTTCCGCTTACTGAAGAGCTTGTCTGTCATCTTCTTGATGATACTATCCTTGAATCTGCTTCTATAGTGAAAGGCGAAGGTCAAGAAGCACCTCCAAAGCACCACCATCTAGAAGTCGCTCCGTTTCCTCAGAAAGACGTCTCTCTTCACCAAGACGCTCCGTCTCGCCTCGTCGGAGGCATATTGTTCGCCGTTCTCCTTCGCCATGGCGCAGATCATCGCATTTGAGGCGAAGATCACCTTCCCCTTCACGTTACAGGGTTCGTTCTCCACGGCGTTACAGGTCGCGATCTCCCATGCGCCGTCGATCACGGTCCCCTGTGCGGCGTAGGTCGAGGACACCATTACGGAGATCACGATCCCCTGCGCGGCGTAGGTCGAGGACACCATTACGGAGATCACGATCCCCTGTGCGTGCTATACGGCGTAGATCACCCTCTCCTATTAGAGGAAGATCTCCATCTCCATTGCGAGGCCGTTCACCATCTCCACGTCGCCGGTCACCATCTCCTCGTCGACGGTCACCATCTCCTGCAAGAAGGCGGAACCGACGTTCTCCTTCAACTCCGCGGAAGCAGTCTGCATCTCCAATTCGACGTAGGTCCTCTTTGCATGGTCGGAAAAAATCAAAAACCCCTGTCCTTCAAAGATCTCCTTCTCACGGATCAAGTTCCCCCTCACACATTCATCGGAGTTCCCTTTCACCAGTCAGGAGGGGATCGAAGAGTGTGAGATCACCTGTACAATCTTCTGGGGAAAGAGTCAGGTACAGTAGTTTCTTTCTTCGCCTCCGGTTTATCAAATTGGTTTCTAGAAGAATAACACATTATCTGAATCTGAATAAAATGGTAAGTTTGAAGAACTGTTAGAGTAGTTCCAAATAACTCTTTGCCCGTATGCATTGTGATTGAATCAATATTGTTCAGATTAAGAAGCTTGTTTTCTTCAAAATAAGCTACATTACTTAAAAAACCACTGATTGCAGTCAAGAAGCTAAGAATATCATGGCAGTACATCATACATCTTCCTTTCAGTGACTCACTCAAGTTCTGAACAGAAAAGGCTCGTTTTAGTGATCTTATCCTGGCTTCCGGCTCATTGTTTAATCTCTATGCAAAACCTGAATAAACCTAGTTAATCTAATATAAGAGAGCCTGAAACTGTAATCTGATCTGCAGTTTGTACTTTGTATTCTTAGATAGATGGTGTAAGTTGTAATTTTTGCGAAAACTTTTATCAAATTTCTTATGTATGCGAGTGCAGCAAATAAGTGTTCAATTTCCTTGTTGAAGGAAAATGTGGTAGTAGCATCAGCTAATAAAACAATTTTTTTTGTCCGTTCAAATTTTAATATACAACACAAGGTAGTATGTATAAGATATCACCTGGCTATTAATTGTCTTGAAAAGTTGACTACCTCTGTAAACTTCATTTGTGCAGCCTCACAACTGAACTGGATTTTCAAATGCTAAATCTATTTTTAGTAGCAGCAACTATACAACGGGAAAAACATTGTGCCTCTTAGAGTGACTGTTGCAATCAATTTGATCTTCATTTCAACATCATATGGCTAACTTTAATTCACTTGTCACATGGCAGACGGTATGAGAAGTATTCTCCTGCTCGTCGTGCTTCTCCCGATGAAAGAAGCGAACTCCCTGTCAAGAACCGTAAAGGAAGAAGATCTGTGGAGCGTGGGCCCATTGTTTCTCTGAGATCACCACAGAGGGATATGCTGGATCGAAATGATTTAAATGGAAAAGGGGGGGAATCGCCACCTATACAGAAGTCTCCATCCGTGTCAGATTCTTCCAGGGGCCGAAGACATAGTGATGAACAAAGGTCCGAACATCTACCTTTTGGTCTTTCTAATGTATTTGTAAAAGATTATTTCAATTATGGAATTTATTCTTCTAGGTCAACTAGTCCTCGTGGTAGTCCATATGGAAGGAGGGAAAATATGTCTCGTCCTGAGAGCCCAATTCCATTGCGAAGAGGTGCTGGGCAGAAACCTAATCGTGATAGTTATGGGACAAGTCCAGATGACAAGAATGTCTCTAGCAGGTTTTGCATGAATATTCATTATTGATGAGCCTATCTTTTATAATCTCAGTTTGTCACTTCAGCATTCTTTCATGTTCTTTTAGGGAGATCAAAGAATACAATAAATCCTCAACTGCCCGTCATAAGGATTTACATGACTCAGCTGAAATCCGTGGTCTCACCGACGATACAAGGGCAAGGAAAGCCAATCTGCCTAACAGGTGCCGTATCTATAATGTTTTGCTTCATTTATTGGTGTTCTATTGCTAATCCAGTTTGATATATTCCCAGTATATTTCTGTGGCAGGCTACTTGACGGAGTCGATCATAAAGAACATGAACGACAAGAATTGTCTTCAAGTACCAGAACTGCTAGTTTGAGTGTGAAAAGAAAGGAGTCGTATGATGTTGATGGTGCTGAGGTGAAGGATAAGAAAATAGCTCGGCCAGATGATAGTAAGGCTGGTTATAGGTTTCCAGAACTGGCAGATGATCGGAATGGTTCATTGGATTCTTCCTCCAAGGAAACTGGTGAGCATGGAGTTAAAACAAAAGAAAAGAGGAAGCACAAGAAATCTGGCCGACAAGAGGTGGAATCAGATGATTATTCTAGCAATGATTCCTATGGGGACAAGAAGGATTCCAAACGAAGGAGAAAAGAAGAGAAGAAATTGAAAAAGGAGGAGAAACGTCGACGGCGTGGGGAGAGACACCGCAGAAGAGACGAACGTCATGCTGAAAAGCTAAAATTGAAGTCAGGTGATGCAGGTAGTTTGTCGCCAGATCTGGCGCAAGATCAATCTGAAGATGAGAGTGTTAGACGAGACTCACGGGCAAACAACATTCAGGAGACTGAGTTTGAGCAGAAAAAGCTCGAGATAGAGCTTCGCGAGAAGGCCCTTGAGTCTCTCCGAGCCAAAAAGGGATTTGGCAATTGATCTTTCGACAACTGTTATTTATGATTATGTTCTCGTTATCAGTTTTTTTTATTGTTTCTAGACTTTGCGTAGTTTTGGATGAATGTACTCCTGATATCTGCTTAATTTGATCTATCTTTACTGGTGGCAGCTGAAATGGATAAATGACGATTTCCTGAGCTTATGTTGAGTGAAACTTTATGCTGACTTTCCTGCTAAGTTTTCTGGTAATACATGTCTTTCCCTTTGCTGGGAATGCTTTTGTTGCTTTTTCATCATATAATTCATCTAGATATCAATCATCTTATTGCTCGGCTGTGAGCTTTCATGTTTGACATGCTCGAGTTCAATATAGTTACATTTTTTATTTGCACTTCTTACGCGAGTCGAGATTTTGTTTTTTGTATCTTTATGATATAACTGATGTAGTTATGAAGGTGTTGGCAGCCTAATTCTCTGTCTACAACTTTGTTACTAAAGGACCTTTCTGATTAATTGATAGATATGAATATTAGCACCTAGATGACTTGGTTGAGCAAATCTTTCGCAGCTCCTTAATCTCGATTCTCGACTGATCAAACAGGTACTTTTTATATCCTTTAGTCGGCCTATCCTGGACAACTGTACCGAATTACTGATTTGGCCTGTACATGGTTGGCAGCTTGAGAGTTGTTCCAACTAATACGCACCTGAAGGTGATATAACTGCTGCAACGGTGACATTTGAATTGCGTTGATCAAATATGCTGTAGTTTGTACATTGATTTTTTTTTGAATCTATGTTTACTGTTGCTTTGTCACCTTCACCTCAAGTTAGGCACCTAGATTCTGCCTTTATGTTTGAGCTAATACAGGTGTTGTGTTCCCCCTTTAGTGTCACCACATGTTTCGGTTTGTATCCGACTCTAGAGTACTTTTGACAACCGTTGACTTGTCTTAAACCATCTCAACGACGCGCATACGTTGGCTATACTTCATTATCCTGCATGTTGTGTACGGAAACTTTCATTTACCTGAGTGGCCGTGTCAGTAATGTAGATCTCCGACGTCTGGTTTAATCATATGAAGTGCAATGAATTGTAAAATAGGGACTGTTTGCAGGGAATCGCATCACATCTATTGTTCTTGGTGCTTTAGAGTGTAGATAAGATAAACTCCTCAGGAAGTATGAAACGTAACGATGAAATGGTGTTGGTACGTGCCAGAAAGTATGTTTACTGTGTCGACTTATCTTCAGTTGATTGGTATTGAATGTGTTTTCAGATTTCGTGTGTGAATGAGATCGAATTCTAGGCTGTAGATATGTTGTTTGCAATTATATTGGATGTGTTAATAGGTTTTCGATGTGTTGTTGAGCTTTAAATTTAACTTGTTTTCGTCTAATGGTTGAATCTCTCGATTTCGATATGGAAGTTGTAGTTGAACTATTTCTCTGTTTGGTTATATTGTTCCATTTTTTACTTTTTTTTAATGGTAGCGAAGGAACCCGCAGCCAACCATATATGTGCATTGGGTAAATCTACACTCTTGTATAATAGTTTGCAAACCATACGAAATACGTAAACCACACTAGGCTAACCATGCGCGACACACTAGCGACTGTTTGCAGGGGATATGAACATGGATTAATTGACACATGCTCTCTTGCTCCAACTGCTAGGACATCCTTTGCGAGACTATTGTACCACTTCTTTGCTTCTTTAGATTCATGTTAAATTGGTCAATTAAACTTGTATAATACAGTTGGGACTAGTAAAATTCTATTAATTCAACGAAATATTAAATTATCGAACTAATAATTTAGTACACTTTTACTCAGTTATTAATTTGTCGAGGTTCTGCCGCAAGTATACTAGACATACTCTAGCAACAATCTTCATATTATTAAGTAGATAAAGCACAAGACAGGTGGCATTTTCTGATTGGACGACAAGCTACACACCATCTAGCATTAAAACTAAACCAGAACTGGGGGTGTGGACTGTGGCTCTCTATCATTTATTCATATGGATAATACATAATTGGAGAAAAAAAAGGATGAAGAAAAACTGATACATTATCGTTTTCTTCTTCTTCTTCTTCCTCCTCAAACCCTTCAATGGCGCCAACTCTCACTTCAAATTCCTTCCTCCTAACCACCACTCCCCATTCAACGCTCATCACTCGCAAGAGTCGCCACCACTACAGGCCGGTTGTGTTCGCCAAAAAATCCGCCGACGATTCGTCGAATTCGACCCCCTTCTTCAACTTCGATTTCGACTTCACCAAATTGCCCGATGTTAAATCTCTAGTTCCGGTGGTGGCGGCGAATCCGTCGTCTGGACTCAATTTCGGAAACCAGAGGCGCAAAGATCCAGGCACTGTGTTCGTAGCCGGCGCCACAGGTCAGGCCGGAATCCGCATTGCCCAAACCCTACTCCGCCAGGGCTTCAGTGTTAGGGCTGGAGTCCCCGACCTTTCCGCCGCCCAGGAATTAGCTCGATTGGCTGTCAATTACAATATCATTTCCAACGCGGAATCGAAGCGGCTCAACGCCGTCGATTCCGCATTCGAAGACCCGGAATCAATTGCCAGAGCCATCGGAAACGCCAGCAAAGTCGTCGTCACGATCGGCCCATCTGAAAACGGCCCCAACGCCCAAGTAACCACATCCGACGCCTTCCAAATTATCCAGGCGGCGGAATTGGCCAACGTCGGCCACGTGGCTATAATCTACGACGGCTCTTCTGCAACCGCCTCCACCAACAACGTTCTCGATGGCATCTCTTCCTTCTTCAATAACCTCTTTGCCAAATCTCAGCCGCTCACGATTACGGAGTTTCTGCAAAAACTGGCCACCACCAATGTCAGCTACACCTTGATAAAGACGAAGCTGACTGAAGACTACGCCGCCGAGAGTTCGTACAACCTTGTTGTCTTGGCTGAAGGGAGTGCTGGTGCAACCGACTTCAAAGTAATGCAATAATAATGTATGCATTATCTGTTCTACCAATTCTTTTTAAGGTTCCTCACAAACTATTACTAATCCTTGTAATTTTCTCTCGCTGTGAGTAGCAGGTTGCGAAATCGCAGATAGCTTCACTGGTGGCTGAAGTTTTCTCCAATACATCGGTTGCGGAAAATAAGGTATTGCGCGTTAGGATAAAACGAGTTAATATTGTTAATTTTTGTGATAGAACAAAGTGGTTAACTGCTTTTACGATCCGCTTAATTTGCCATCGATCATGTTGTTTTTTTTTTTGTTGGCCAATCTGCAGGTTGTTGAGGTATTTACTGATCCATCAGCACCATCAAAGGCAATTGATGAACTCTTTAGGTAATGAATCAATCAAATGCGTAGTATATTATGATATAATACGGGCTTTCGTAAACATGTTCCGAGGGTTAACTAAGTAATTTTAATGGTCTCACATACACAGTGCGATTCCAGAGGATGGAAGAAGAAAGGCGTATTTAGACGCCGTTGCGAAAGCAAAAGCGGAGGAAGAAGCTATAAAAGCATCAGAAGAAGCTCGAGAAGCAATAGAGGAAGCTCGTGAAGCAGCAGAAGCAGCAAGGAGCCTCGAGGGAGAAGTGCAAAAGCTGAAACAAAAAGAAGCAAGAACTGCGAGCGTGGCAGCCGAAGCTCAAAAGAAAGCAGAAGCTGCAGGTGCGTCGGTCGAGAGTTTCTTGAGTAAAGCCAAAGGCATGACATCGGGCATGACATCAGGCATCCCG
Source organism: Erythranthe guttata (assembly GCF_000504015.1). The sequence continues at coordinate 659,255 of NW_012192829.1, forward strand.
TCAGGGTTATCGTGGGAAACATTGAGTTCTCAGATTAAATCAGCCGTTCAAAAGACCGACGACGAGGAACCGAAAGTGAGGATTGCTACAGTTAGAGGACAGGCTAAGGCTCGATCTCTGCCTTCTCTAAAGGCGGTAGTGAAGAAGCCACCCCCTAAACCTAAGGATACTCCAAAACCAAAAGCTAAAGAAACGGAGAAACAAACGAGGAACGTGTTTGGAGGTTTATTTAAGCAAGAAACCATCTATATAGATGATGACTAGAGTTATTACGTGTGTGCATGCGTGCTAAGAGTATAAATATCTTTTCGAGGTATGTATGTATTTCGGATAAACCCCTGTCCAGAATTTGAAATGCAAAAAACAAAGGTGTTTTACTGACACCAACTGGATAGGCAACATAAATTAATTTCTTGTCTATAGATAATTTCTTTGCAAACTCACGTTTTTTTTTTTGTGGATGTCGAATGGATGTTTACATAAATTATTCCGCTGAATTTTCGTTTTTAAATTCAGTAAAACTGGTGTTGAGCTCACAACACAGAATATTTATCGAGCTTGTTATCTGCAGTACTTCTGAAAAGCAATTCTTAAAGCCACAAAAGGTGGGCTCTGTCGGAAAACATGGGAAGTATGTTCTAATGGCTAAAAAAATGTGAAGCGATTTGGTGACGAAAGTTGTGAAGTTTCATGCTAATTGCTAATTTCCACTAAACGTCACATGATTATGAGCACGTAAATGGAAGTTGCATTTGTTAAATCGAGACTTGTAGAACCAACCAAGTCCTCAAATGACCATTTAACGAAAAATAGTTTCGACAGATTTTCCTCCAATCTCGATGAATCGAACCATGGTTAAGCAGAAGAATCATTTTCCGAGCAGAAAGATATGCAAATCGGCTGTTATTTCGGGAATATTCCTCTACTTAATTTACATCTTCTTATCCACTCATCCCTGTTGCAAATCCTCCGAGCGGTTAACTCCATTAACAATTCCTACAAATATAAGCCATCTTTTCTTCGGGATTTCTGGTGCATCGGACGCATGGAGCAGCAAAAGACACTACATCCAATCATGGTGGAAACCTAACACAACCCGAGGAATCATCTTCTTCGACAAATCCCCCGTCCAGCATTTGCCATGGCCTTCCAACTCACTGCCTCCGTTTCGCGTCTCGGAGGATAACTCGCGATACAGAGAGTACAACAAGCACAAGATGCCGTTTGTGATAAGAACCCTTCGCGTGATCGAAGAGACATTCAGAGTAGTACAGAACGACGAAGGCGATGTGAGATGGTACGTAATGGCGGACCACGACACGGTTTTCATGATCAATAATCTTGTCGAGACTTTGTCGAAGTACGATCACACAAAGTACTATTACATCGGGATGAATTCCGAGTGCATCGTTTCGAATATCGTGTTCTCTTTCGAAATGGCGTTTGGTGGAGCTGGTTATGCTCTGAGTTACCCCCTCGCGAAAGCTCTGTCTTCGAATATGGATCTCTGTATCAAGAGGTATCCGACTATGTTTAGCAGTGATCAAATCTTACAGTCATGTGTGCATGATTTGGGTGTCTCCCTTACTCAAGAAAAAGGGTTCCATCAGGTAAACACCAATATGCCAGTCGATTTTGCATAAATCACGAACAACCCCTTGAGGTAAAACCAAATTACGAAAAACACCCCTCTAGTTTGCATAATTACCTTTTACCCCGTTGAGGTATGTGCCGCACCCCTCTAGTTTGCATAATTACCTTTTTCACTTACGGCGTCCATAATAAAAGAATCTTTAAGATTCCAAGAATATTCCTCCAAAATATAGGTAACCGGACGGGCCCTAATTTAATAGAAGGTGAGTTTAAGGTGTAAATGTAATTTTACAGACAAGAAGGGGCATTTTTGTAATTAAGATATACTCTAGGGGTTCATTCGTCATTTAAATTTTCTATTTTAATCTTATTCAAGGGCATTTAAGGTGGTGTTTGGAAATGCTTTTAGAAATAGATTATGACTTATTTCGTAATTTGACCTTACCGCACCGTGTAAACGAAATTTTGCAGATTGATTTTCACAGAGATATATCAGGGTTTTTATCAGCTCACCCTCACTCACCATTGGTGTCCCTACACCACCTCGACGCTGTGGACCCCATCTTTCCGTCCACGAACCGTGTCGAATCGGTCAACCATCTCATGAAAGCAGCGGCAGTTGACCAGTCGAGATTACTACAGCAAACCGTATGCTATTACAAGAAACACAACTGGACATTCTCTGTTTCGTGGGGCTATTCCGTTCAAATATACGAGGAAATTTTGCCTCCGAGCTATCTTCACAGACCGCTCGAGACTTTCATTCCGTGGAAGAAGGGGGCAAACCCCCCTTACATGTTCAACACTCGGGCAATATCGAAAGACCGGCCTTGCGAATCTCCACATTTCTTCTTCTTTGATAGTGTGGAGGAAAAATATAGAGTGATGGATCATATTGTAACAAGCTATGCTAGAAGATCTCTTCCTGGTAATTGCAACTCGACAGCTGGCGGCTCTCGTTCGGCTGATTCCGTATCGAAAATTCGAGTGCTTTCGCCATTGGGAAAACTTGGATGGCAGGTACGTAATTGATTAATCATAAGTGCATGCATGCATGCATGGATGTATAGTTTTATATTAACGACTTAATTATAATTAATGTTTATTTATTTATTTAATTCTGTTATTAATGTGTTTTTAGGGTGGAGGCAGAAGAGAGTGCTGTGATGTAGTGCAGATGGTGGGAATGGATTCACTGGCTGTGAAATTGAGGGACTGTATGAATGATGAGATGGTATAGGTTTGTATATATATATATAATAGAATAAAAATAAAATAAAAACAGTTGTATTTAAATTTAATAGGTCTAAAGCTTACGATAGAGTTGAACGGACATTTTATTCGAGTTAGTCAGATCGGGTACCCGAATTTTGGGATAAAATTCATATTTACTGTCCCCAACAAACAATCAGTATTGCAAGTTAGATGCTACACCTGATTATTTATACATGGTGAATTTGAACTGTAACTTTGATTTAATAACTATCCACTGAGCACGTATGCTGACATATACATGTGTGATTATGTGTAGATTTACGGTTCAAACCCATTCGGCGCATGTAATCAGACTTAGCATCTAATATCCCTAATCAGTAACATACATTTCATAATCTCCAGTTACATTTCTTTTACATTAGTAAAATGTGTATATATACAATATATACGTACAATTTTCTTTTCTGAGACATATATAAAAGGCCAGCAAATAATTGAATATAGAAGAAGTGGGATCGGAACTTTGAAACGTGTCCAGCGGAAGATGGCGGATGAGCTCCAAGTGTTGCAGATGCAGCAAATTACTACTCCCGCCGAAGAACGCACGCAATTGCGGGTCCCACAATTTTTTAACCGGCGCGTGTGGACGTGTGATTGGTCCACGTGTGCCGGTACGCTTCCAGGAACCACGCTGATGCATCTCCGCCGCCGATGATTCACACTGCGATTGCACCACCGCTTGACACATGCCTCCTACCTATTCAGCCCCCACCTGACCACCACAATATTCCATTACTTTATTTTTAATTTTCCCTTTGCCTTTTTTTTTTTTTTTTAAATTTTATTTTTCTTCATTGACTGTATAAATTCCTTTCATACACCATACCGATCAATCATTTAAAACCTAATTTATGAATTCTCGAAGGACAATTCTTAACTGTTGGTGGCCGCAATAACAATGGCGGAGATATGCAGTACGGGGGTGGTGGGTGAGATCAGCGGCGATGACAGCAGCGGTAGAGCGGCTAGGAGGCGGAGAATGGAGCTCCGCCGCGTCAGGCTGGAACCAGATGGTGTTAAGCGTCGTCGTTTAGACCTCGGCGATTGCGATCAGAGTGAACGCCAATTGGCGTTCCCAAACATCGTCGGCGGCGATAAACCACCGAAATTCGGAATCGCCTCCGTCTGCGGGCGGCGGCGGGATATGGAAGACGCCGTCGCTGTCCACCCTTCCTTCTGTGAACGATCGGAACACGAAATTACCAGTCCAGCTCTCCACTATTTCGGCGTCTACGACGGCCATGGATGCTCTCATGTGCGTCATTACATAAATATTAAAATATATAAAATCAATTATGCATACATACATACACACATACATATATATTTTTTCTGTGTTATTTAATTTATTCGATTGCATATAAATTGACTAAGATCAGGTAGCTACAAAGTGTAAGGAGAGGCTGCACCAGATGGTGAAGGAAGAACTACGTGTGGTGGACGATGATGATGACAAAGACGACGTCGTTTCGGAGGGCAGAATGAATACTAGGGATGTGGAGTGGTGGAAGTGCGTGATGGGGCGAAGCTTCACTCGCATGGACAAGGAAGCTGTTGCAATATGTAACCGAAACGACGACGATCGTGTGGCCACCTGCCGGTGCGAGCTCCAGACGCCGGAGCGAGAAGCCGTCGGATCGACGGCGGTGGTCGCCGTTGTCACTCCGGACAAAATCGTCGTGGCTAATTGCGGCGACTCCAGGGCGGTGCTCTGCCGCAACGGCAAGGCTGTGCCTCTGTCCACCGACCACAAAGTGAGTAGTAATGTACTAGATTTCGCCTCTTTATTTTTATTTATAATAAGTTTCGATGAGTCTGATTGGATTGCAGCCGGATCGGCCGGACGAGCTTAGCCGGATTGAGGCAGCGGGTGGCCGAGTAATTTATTGGCAGGGTGCTCGAGTTCTTGGAGTTCTCGCCATGTCTAGAGCCATTGGTAAGCCTTATTAATTAAGATAGTTAATGAATTTGCTTTGAAATGTTGATTATTCCGTTCGTAATCGATTTACGGTTTCATTTTTAGGATAATTATGATTGTATGCATGTGTAATGTTATTATATATAACGACAGGAGATAATTATTTGAAGCCGTATGTCAGCTGCGAACCTGAGGTAACGATGACAGACAGGACAGAAGAGGACGAGTGCTTGATTTTGGCGAGCGACGGGCTGTGGGACGTGGTGTCCGAGGACACTGCTTGCGGCATTGCACTTATGTGCCTCAAAGGGGGGACAACGGCTGCGCCGCCACCACCACCACCACCACTGCCCTCGCCGGAAAGTGAGAGCTCCGACAAGGCTTGTAACGATGCGTCAATGCTGTTGACAAAGCTGGCCTTGGCCAGGAGAAGTTCTGACAACGTCACTGTTGTTGTCGTTGATCTCACGACGAAGCCCTCGTGAATGTGGACCTCTCTCTCTCATGGCGTCCGTTTTAGTTTTTCGTTACTTGGTACTTTTTTTTTCTTTTACTTTTTTTTCCCCTCATGAAGATAGAAAAATGTCGAAAATCCGTCCTCCTTCAAAATAGTGTAATACTGAAATATTCTGGACCTTGTAAATATCCACAATTTACTTTCCTTAAACGTTTGACTCTTACGACAGGCTTTGCCTTCCCACTAAATTTTACTAGGTTGAATCAACTAATCTAATTACTTAATCGAATGGTTAATCCGACTTAGTAAATTAAATTAAGTGACAGCCACAAACTATCTACAGATTCAGGGGACTCAGCAAGATTAATAACACAACAAATAAATTTAAGTTGAATTTCACCCAACCGAGTCAACGACTACTGGTTAAGTAATACGAGAGCAGCACAAACTGAAATAAGTATGGAGTTTCATTAATGCGGACACAAAATCCATAACAAACTGTTAAACGCAACAGCAATTGGACACAAAAAGCAATTGCACACGGGAAGCTGAGGTGTACTACAATTCGATCATTTGCACACGATGCTTCAAAATCACCAAACCTACATGCCAATTATCTACGGTACTCACTTTTACGTTTTCTTCAGCCCGGTGTCATCTCCTCCACTCTTGAGCTCCTTCAATTTTCTGTAACCCTTATCAGTACCAAATATCCTGCACAAAAGTATAAACAAGTCAAAACAGTTAAAATTTAGATGCTTCTACGACAATCTTAAATCCTGAGAGGAATGTGGGTGAAATAAATACAATGCTAACGATTTCATGCCAATCAATTTCTCCAGGTCAAATTATGGTAAAATTTACGAAATGATACTATGGAAGTCAGGGATTCCACCTCCATATTATTTGTAATTACCGGCCAAAGCTTCTAGTTATAATACCAACTAACAAGTAAATAGCCATCAGATTACATACAGCTGTAGCTATTTACTTCGGAGCAGATCCTGTATTCTCAATCCAGAACAATTTTCTTAAGGTTTTCACTCAAGTTCCCAAATCAGACTTTTAAATAAAAATTAGCCCCTTAAATTTGCACTGTCACATGCTTATGCTTGACTAGAACAGTGCATGCAGTTCCCCTAATTTATCCAGAAGTTTAAGATCGTATCCAGAAACCATGTCAGAGAATTGTTTTCTATTTGGGGCATAGTAGTTTCGAGTAACCTATGTGTACAAGGTTTTCGTCATCATTAATGCATCTTCATGTAGACATTAAAATTTAAATTACAGGCAAAACCGTATCCCTGTAATTGACCAAGAAAGGAAACTAACATCACAAATCAGGGCATCAAAATCTCACCAGTCCATGTAAATAAAAGTTGACGAATAGTTGCCACTCTTTGTGTATAGCAGCCGGTGATGATAGTCATGAAAATCAGCGCTGAGAATCCAGAGAAGAAATTTTAGACATGAGGGTGAACTAGAAACATGATAAACCTCGTATCAGAATAATAATTAAGGATGTAAGAATACAGACCCTCCATATAAAGGCAAGAAGTTAGAAAGACTCCAGGGGAAATGGTATCCACAATGTGCCTCGACCGTTTCAAGGACTCTGAGAACCATCCACAACCACAAAGTTATCAGATGAGGACCAGTGATGGCGGGACCCACTATTGTTGCAAACCCAAGAAACAGAATCTCAGCAGGATGAGCATATTCAGAAGTCAACCCAAACGGTGTTGCATATCTGTAAGGATTTCATTGGTAAAGGGAGAGAAACACAAAAGAGTACAATAATTCTAGAAACCACAAACAAAAGGAAATTTTGAAGGACCAAATGCTGATAGTTTTACTCACTCGTGATGGACACTGTGGACGTGCTTGTAAAGCCATTTTGTATGTAAAATCCTGTGTCCCCAGTAGAAAACAAAGTCCTCCAAGATGAAGTAGAATAAAATCTGAGTTGAGATTACCTTCCTGCAAAATCAATTCCCATGATCCAAACTCAAGAAAATATGGAAAAGAAGTTGTCGTACAACTTAAGATCCTGTGCCAAATGGAGAAAGCAATAATTGGGCTGACATGGCATAAAGACTGTATCTTAACTTTTATTTTATTAATTGACCAGAGGCTTCTTTTTGGATGGGAGTCTCGGTGGGATAAAATAGAGATCATTTTGAGGTATCCCACAACCCTAAATAGACACTAAATACATTCTGACTAATCAGTTAACTGAGACCTTCAAAGTAGATACTTTCGTGTGGGGTTTTAGCAAATTATCGAGCATTTTGAGATAATCAAACTGAAAAGATAAATTAGTCATTGCCATGTTTTTCTTAAGGAATGAAATTCCATATAATGCACGTAAGAGAACTGATGCCCTAAGGATTTAATATTTTTTGTTACAAACAAGATAACTAGACATTCATCTGGCCAAAAGGAATGCAATAAATATAAGTTAACTAGATGTCATACCCATCATAAAATTTGAAGGAACTTGATAACCAAGTTATCATACGCTAAGCGTCATAGACCTTGTAACACAAGCTTTAGTATATAAAGAACCTGAATATACCAGGACGGCAATGGGAGAGAACTTCGCATCCCCATGAATCTGAAGACAGGATAGGATAGAATCATAACAGGTAGATTGACACCAAAGTGATATAGCAGTAGCTTAGTGATACATCTCTCTTGAGCGGCAGAGGTGTTGTTTTTACTCTGCAAGAACCAAGAAAACAATAACTCAAGTCTACTAAAAGATATTCAGATGAAAATACCAAAGCTCAGACGTTTTTATGACTGTTCCCTCATCCACAACGGAAGGGGTGGATAGTTCTCAGTTACTTTGGTTATCTTATTGTGCAGGCAAAGAGAATGCCTGGAGTATGAAAAAGTTGAGATAATGCAAATTTATTTGTGGTTTTAAGATCATGCCATCTCGAACAAGAAGCCGTATAAATGACAGTGTCACAGAGACAACCAGACCCATGAAACAACAGTAAATATGAAGACAATAAAGTGAAACCTGAATTTTGTACTTGCTCAGCCATCCTGCCCTTTCCAAATATATAAACGGAAGACCCGAGAAAAAGAAGATGCTTTCATGAAGAAAGAAACTTCCAAGACAAGCCAGTTGAAAGTCGCTAAAATGAGTGATGAGATACTGCAACAATGAAATAATATAATGTAAGCCCAGTGAAACATTTAACAAGAGAAGGAAGAGTCTTCATACTGACACATATTGCACACACTGTAATAAAAACAGTCGAGTTTAACTAATATATACCAACAAGTGGAATTCTCAACGTAGCCATATCAATTATTAGAAAATTTGCTAGACTTAAAATCATCTTTCTTTTTAGTGTTTATGCAATTTGAGCTTGAGTTAACATTATTTGTTTCTGGACATAGCTTAACACTAGTCTCGTCTTAATTATTTATCTTAAATCTAGGGAATTAAGAAACGGATTCCAACTCACTTTTTGCACCATCTGTAAGAAGTATAACTGTACAAAGGCCTTTGAAGATTCTTCAAAGGCCTTTGTAAGATTCTACTTCATAGTTGTTGAAGATTCTTCTGGTCCAATATCAGTTAGCACAGTTTTTGTTTTTTAATAATGGCACTTATCAAGGATTATAGTTTTTTTCGAATTGACAGGTTGAATCAGTCTAATTTATTGTTAGTCAAACTAAAGAGAAACCAATAGTTAATTGAAACTAGCAAACCGGCCCTTAACCAGCGGTTCTTGACCCTCAACCTTAACAACTTTCGACTGTTAAGAGTAAGGGTCGGGAATTCGTTCCAACACATGAACCGACTTTTCATGAACCAGGTTACATGCCTCTCTATGTCATTTTTTTTTTAATTGCCTTTGAACCAGAACAGAAGCCACTTTTTGTTTCAATTATTATGACAGCCTCGACAACAGAGTGTGGGTAAATGCAATCACTGTTTCTTCATCATGCAAATCACAAGGTCACATGTGAACATCGAAATCAATATAACAACACTAGATGAAATTTATTGTTTTAATGTCACACGCAAATTAGGCAACACGCATTGTTTCATTACCACGACATCTGTTCTCTAAACGAATAGGGTAAAAAAAAAAAAAAAACGATACGAATTTAACAAACACAGCACAAAACGCAAACCAAACACGACAGAACAACAAACCAATCGAGTAAAAAGGACTTCAAAAATCAGTCGCGCTGAATGAATCAGCACGAATCGACGAAGAATTGACCGAGGTAAATGGAATTGAAAATAGATTCAAACAAATCTAGGGTCAGAGGAGACGGAATTGAAGGACTTACCGTCCAAGCAGACTCCACCATTGAAGCCATGGAGAGTGACGTCAATGCTCTGTTGATCGGAGGAGAGAGAGAAGAGAGAGAAAGTATGTATTGTATGTGTGTGTGATGAGTTTGTGATTTGGAGAAGAGGAGAGCACTAACTAAACGACGGGTCCGACAGAAAGACAGACTGTCAAGTGGGGGAATCTCACCTCGTGGCCTGCCCTCCTGCACATTTTCCACTATTTATATATTTTTTATTTTTACATTTTTTATTTATTATTTATTTATTTATAATAAGATATATATTTAATAAAATCCTAACGCTCTATAATATAGGGGTTGCAAATTTAATTAAAAATATTTAATTCGAAAATTGATTGTTATTACTTCGTTTGAGCCTTTTGTATTCGGCTCAACTGGTACCGGTGTTTTGAAACTCGGACCGCGGATGTCGGTTGAACCGGTTAAACTGTCCGGTTTGGGCTGTTGAATCGTAAAATCGGAATCTGACTGAAAATCGGGTGTTTGGCCCAAAATAGTGCGTTTGTATTTAAAAAAATAAACTAACAAAATGGCTAAAACTACGTCTTTTTACTGTCCAATTAAACAGAAAAAATCAATCAAAATAAAAAAAAACTTATGTGTTGTGTCCATATGTTTGAATGAGAGTAGTGAGTTAATGCGCGTAAATGAAAGTTATTATATTTACTATAAAAATAAAAATAAAATGAAAATTCTGATTGAACTTCGGTTGAACTGATTCAACCGTGACCCAAATAACTTGTCATGGTCAATGTCCGGTCCGGGTTTTAAAACATTGACTGGAACTTATAAGACTATTTGAACTTGATTTATTTACAATGATATAATGTTCAAATATAATTTTTGCAGACTCAATAGAGATTTAATTAGATTCAAACACTTGGTGTTTGGTATTCTACAATTTCAACTATTGTTTGGCACTAATATTAATTGAGTTTGGCAACTTTAATTATTATAGAATAGTACTAGAGTTGGTGCAATATCTAAGAAAACGTGTTCATCTTCTATTGATTGATACTTTCCTGTGATATTATTATTGTGTGCAAAATTTTATTATTCTTAAGTGCAGGATATCTTTTAGTAACGTAACAAATTTGCATTTTTAATTAATAATCTATGTCCCTATTTAGAAAAGGAAAAGGCAAAGAACAAATGTAATAGAAAAATCCATGGTCTCGAGTATGGAGGATGGATACGAACGGAAATTTCCGAACTTTTTTCGAACATTTTTTTTTTTTTTTTTTTTTGAGAATAACTTTTTTCGAACATTTAATGGAAATATAAAAGTAACATGATTTTCGAAAATCGGGGAAATATATATGATGTATTCAACTCCGATAACCGGTATACAGTTTCTGAAAAATGTTGTTCAATCTCTCGACGGAAGAAAGTTTTCGTTAAATCAATTCAATATGCATATATGTACACCAACCAAAATCTGCAGTAAATTAGCAAAAATACCGAGTGAACTTTGTCGTAAATTCCGTTGTATAGCAAATTTGAAATTAAAGGGTTTGATATATATTCTTACAAAAGTCACCAATAATCTCTGCACGAGCATTCCCCGTCTTTGAAATGGTGGAATCGATTAATATCCCGAACCAAAATCTCTCTATTCGCAAACTTCGAAACGAACTTAGTGAACGTGTGACAGTCTTCGCATAGCCTCAGATTCTTGGAAATCCTGATTGTTTCTCCTCTACTGGAATTTATTAACCCGAACGCAACCGCCAGTTTTTCACTATGACCCAACACTATTCGTTTCTTTTCTTCAGCGTCAACGTCATAAAGAACAACTTTCGTCTCGGGCACATAACCCTTTTCCATCATCTCCTTCGACAAACTCACCACAAAAGCATGAATTTGCTCAATCTGTGGATTCAACTCATCGACCGACTTAAGAGCGTAAATCTTCCGTTTCACTTCAATCCAGCTACACCCGGAAACCTTTTGCAGGCCCTTAGCTTCTAGAAGCTTCTTCACTCTTTTCACCTGGTCCCACATTTGCGCCTCCGCGTAAATATCAGCAAGAAGTACGTAATTCCCTGCATTTGTCGGTTCAAGCTCAAAAAGCATTCTGCTTGCTCTCTCCGCAAGTTCGACGTTGCAGTGGATTCTGCATGCTCCAAGAAGAGACCCCCAAACTTTAGGTCCTGGTTCGTCTCGCAAATCTGCTATGATTTTAGCCGCTTCGTCCAATCGATTAGCTCTGCCAAGAAGATCCACCATACAAGCATAATGCTCCACGGTGGGTTGGATTCCGTATCTTTTTAACAAAGAATCGAATAACATTTTCCCCTCATCAACTAGTCCAGAATGACTACAAGCTCCCAAAACACTAACGAATGATATCGGACTAGGCGAAAGTCCTAGCTGCACCATCTCTCGAAAAACCGAAAGAGCTTCGCTTCCTAATCCGTGAATTGCATAACTCGAAATCAACGAATTCCAAGAAATAACATCCCTCTTCTCCATTTGGTTGAAAACATTCTTCCCTAATTCAAGATCACCACATCTAGCATACATAGTTACAAGGGCACTCATAACTGGCAATATCGAGTCGAGGCCTTTTCTAAGTATATACCCGTGTATCAACTTCCCCTGTTCCAATGCAGACACCGCAGCGCAAGCTTGTAGCACAGCAACCATGGTGACTGAGTTCGGCAACAGATCCCCACCACTCTCGAGCATCATCTCCCGGAAAAGCTCCAATGCTTCAAAGGGCCTTCCGTTCTTTGCAAAGCATGCAATCATCGCACTCCAAGAAACCAGATTCTTGGCCGGCATGGAAGAGAAGACACAGTTTGCATTCTCTACGCTTCCGAATTTCGCATACATATCAACCAAAGTGGTCATAATATGCACATGGCTCTCGTAACCGTGTCGTAGAACATGCGCGTGAATCTCCTTTCCCCTCCAGTCCGAAGAGAACTTCGACTCCGAAACTACACACGCCTTGAGCGCATACGTGTAACTGAACCTATCAGAAGGCATCCCTGTCTGGTTCATTCTCCTGTACAAACTCAGGGCCTCCTCACCGTAGCCCGATAAGGATAATGCGCGCAGAATAGCATTCCAAACGTAGATGGTTCTGTGCGTAATTTCGTCGAACACCTGACGGGCGTACTCGATGGAGTCCAATTCCGTGTACATGTTGATGAGCTTAGTGGCCAAGAAGGGGTCCTGATCAAACCCATTGTCAACAAGGTTTCTGTGGACGGAAAATGCATCGGAGAGACTCTTTTGGTGGGCGCAAGATTGTATGAGAAGCTCGTATGTTTGCTGGGTGGGGTTCTGCTCTTGGGATAGCAAGTGGATTGCTTGTTTCAATTGGCCCTTTTTGCAGAGAGATTGGATTGAGTGGTTAATTTTGGCGACGGAATAGGGGGATTTGAGCGTGGTGGAAGAGGCGGCGGAATCGGCGGCGCAACGGGGACGGTGGTGGTGGTGGAAGGGTGTTGTTGCAAGGTTTGTTGGCTGGAGAGTTTGGATTTGCAACATTCGGATTCTTTTTCCTATTTTCTCCTCTGTTTAAGGAATTTGTTTTTTGTAGCTTATAATCAATGTGAGAAGAGCGACAAGATTTATTTATTTATTTAGTTTTTTTTTCCTTTTTTTTTTTTTTTTCTCAGTAGTACAAATGGATGCTTAATTGGGCTTAATTCTCAAAGCCCAATGCAAAAAAGAAAAGGTAAAAATTACGATCACTCCTGAGGTAAGGTGAAATTACGAAAAAATCCCTCATATTTGGATAATTACAACCACCTTCTCAACTATGAATCTTCTTATATACGTTCATCCTTATGGTGTCAAATTCAACATAATCTTGTATATTATGTGGAATATTCTTTGGTTCGTACTCGTTTTGTGCAAAAATGCAGTTTTTGACGCACTACAATCTGATATTTACAAGTCAAGAGACACATATTGTTTCAAAATGTGGAGCTCGAATGGGGTAAAACGGGTACATATTCCACCTAATCTAGAAGATTCTACTAAATTTAACACCGTAAGTGTGGACGTGTACGGAGATTCATAATATAGTGGGTGGTTGTAATTACCCAAATATGAGGAGTTTTTTTAGAATCTAACCAACACTATGTGTATTTCTGTCATTCAACGTGTTTCCTGTAAAATCAACACATGTTTATTAGTTTTCTTAATACGTGCGCAAGAAAGAGTAAATTTCTAATACGAACTTCTTGGAAGGACAACACTAAGACCAACAAATACACCAAAGAGAAAGATTAACAGTCCGACGAAGTTGATGATAAGTGCTTCTTGACTTCGACGCAGCCCCAAGAAAAAGAATTTCTCGACCAAACCAGTCTCGGCGCTTAAAATAGCCATGACGAAGATAACCGTACCGAGCACCGTGTGCCACGGTGCAAGCCTCGCCCTCGTCGATGCTTGTGCGCGTGGGTACCAAAACGTAAACAAAGAGAACACCCACTAAATACATATAAAAATACCAATTAAAAAAAATTAATTAAATATATTCAAACAATAAATAATATAGTGTACTAGTATATTATTTGATTAATATAATAAATAAAACTATTAATTTATAATTACCTGGATAGCAAAGAGGCAGATGGTTGACATACCCAACCAAGAGTGAAGGGAATACATATCTGGAATTCCTTTCAGATAATGAAACCTGAAAACTGCATAAATACCGATAATGCCACTAACAAGTGCAGTCAAGTGTAGAAGCAGGTGGAATAGTTTCTGAGTCTCTCTAATTGCTGGAATTGTTTTGTAGGCAATGATACCTGATGCATTTACACACATATTAAATAATTAATATATAATTCCAGACTATTATTTTTTTTTTATAAATATTTAATGGGATTTAATTAAATTTGGAAATTCAAGAAACACTAGATGAACAAATTATTAGTATTACCTTCTCCTGAGATCAAGACAAATCCAAGAACCATTAGTAAGGGGTGCAACTGCAATATGCATTAATCAAATAACAAACAAAAATATTGTCCTTGTAATAAAAGAAAAATAAATAAAAATTTACATTGAAAATCTTGGCCTTGTTGTCTGATTTAAAAGCAAGACCCTCTCGGAAGTGAAGCAGCCAAACCAGCACCAAAGTGACGATTGCTGCCGCCGACACATGAGCGAGCACAGTCGCCGGAAACGCCGACGCTTGGTAGCTCGAGCTGCCTTTTGTAGCCATGGTTAATTAATGCTTCTAGTTTATGAGAATATATATATATACAAGTTTGAGATTTATTTGTTTTCTTGTTTCCATCAAAATATTATTTCCCGAAGTGTTTGTTAATTAAAAAAAAGTGGCTTCTTTAATTTGCCGTCTATATAAATTTAGGAAAAACCGTCTCACCTGCCGCCCTCTACTCGATTCTCACACGCATGCTTCTCTTCTTGTTTTGGAAGGAGAAAAAAGAAGGGCATGGATGAATGTATTTTGTTCTTCCATGCAAAATTAGACATTTTGAAATAGAAATTAGTACACTAATATTGCAATATATTGTTGATGGATCACAAATTCAAGCTTTTTAAAACTACCCTCAACCACATAAATTAGCTATTTAAGCCTTGTTTGGTTGCCGATATAAAATATCTAATGAAAATTCAATTATTTACGCATAGAAGGTAAGAAATTTAGTTAATAATGACTAATCTCCCCAACCAAACGAGACCTTATCCTGTCCAAAACTATATAAACAATTTTAACAATATAATAGTGCTTGATAAAATTTTCTAAACTATTTACCAAACGCTTTCAAGGAGCTTATATAAACTATCTAGTCTCAAGAAAGGCAGATATAATCATGCAAAATACAAGATAAAATTCATAATTAAAAAATAAATTTATAACTCATGGAATATAGAAGATAAATATTAATGCCACACAGAATACATATGGTGCAGAAGACAGATGAAACTAAGAAAAATGGGATACCTAAAAAACCTCGTTCGACATCTAAGAATGCACGATAGCACGTAATTCAACATAATAAAAATAGAGTATATAGGTTGAAGTTACAATAGAAGATTCATCAGAACAATGTTCAAGAGGGAGGCAACCCTGGAAAAATCTGTCGCAAGAAATCTACGGTTGTACTGCAATTTTACAAAACCAGTCGAATTATAAATTGCATCGAGAAAAATATTAAAAAAAACGAAAAATAAAAATAAAAATAGACCACTTGATTCCAGTTGCCTCCAAATCAGTCTTTGGGATAATCCACCTCAGGAAACGAATACTTGAACAAGATTCTAACTCATTCGAATTGCCTTAGTACCAATGCTCATGTATCCAAATTCTGCCCAGTTAAAGAGGCCAGTAGTATATCTGGGCACCAAACGACAGGACATCTGTGAACAAATAATCGAGAATATTGTGTGAATTTATTAACATCTATATTGTATTCAAAGACATAAATCAAATCCAAATGGAAATCGACAGGAATCAGAAAATTGTATTAAATAATGCAATGTAAGAACCTCCATATTAGACTGAACACTAGAAACGTGTAAGGACGAAGGAAAGTATAGACAAGGTACAGAGGAGCATAGCTATGAATCAAATTTTAGCGTAAGAATAGTGAACAAGATTTGATTTTTTTTTTTACTGAACGAACACAGTGACTGATATGCAAGAGAGTTTGCGTGGATATTCAGATAACTTTCTGTAAATACTTCCCCCCAAAATACTAGGATTCCAATCTGAAATGCAACAAATGAATCGAACAATTTTCACGCAGAAGATCGAACCATTCACAAGCAGAAAAATTGCACACAATATATATCAAGCAATACATTGACGAGAACTAGAAACTGCTTCAAGAATTGCCTGATGTCAAAATCTCTCTTATTTAGAGAAAGTCGGATTCTGCTCGAGCAGCTATCTCTCTAAAAGGAAATTGCACCCAAAATTGAAAGAAATAAAACTGACCTTCATATTCCTAGAGAAAAGAGAAGGAAGTAATTAGAACTTGTTTCACAAGAACCGCTTTTTATCTGTTGGTTTCAGAATCTGAAATGAGCACATCAAACTCTCGTCAACACTCATCATAGCACCGGCGTTATCAAATTCACCGCAATAGTTGGGTGCAGAGAATATGGTAACTAGCTGCCTATCAGCAAAAAATTCATATCCATCTTCAACAACCTGATCAAGAAAAGATAATCAATAGGCAGCAGAATTACAAAATAAGATTCTTTTTTTTTTTAAAGAAAAAAAGACGGTGAGAGAAAACCAATACCTGATGAGCACGACAAACAAGGTCCATATCATGTTGCATGAGAAATTCAGCGACCTTATCTGGACCAAATGTGTACGAGACACCCCTATCATTCATCCCCCAACCTTTAAGTTCTCTACTAGGATCAGACCAAAGTAAATCACAAAGCAGACCAGAGTCGGGAATATCAGTTGGACGAGGTAAATTTCTTATTTGATCCAAGTTCGTCAGATCAGGAGACAGACCACCATGCATGCAGAGTATCTTATCATCTATAAGAGCTGCCACAGGAAGGCAGTTGAAACAATCAGTGAAAACTTTCCATAGTCTCACGTTGAATCGGCGTTTACACTCATCATAGAATCCATATATCCTATTAATAGAAGCACATTCGTGATTTCCTCTTAAGAGAAAGAAATTCTCTGGGTATTTGATTTTGTAGGCAAGAAGAAGACATATTGTTTCTAAACTCTGTTTGCCACGGTCCACGTAGTCCCCTAAGAACAAATAATTGGCCTCTGGAGGAAATCCCCCGTACTCAAAAAGCCTTAAAAGATCCCCATATTGCCCATGGATGTCACCTGGAATCAAGATGAAAACAAATTACTCACAATTTTCTCAGATTAAATTAAAAAAAAAAATAGAGGAACACCTACAAAAGTAAGAAACGAGTTTCCAGGTCATAGTGAAAGCAAAGGAGCAGTAGCGTTGGACAGATAAGAAAGAAATTCATTTCTTAAATATACTGAATACCATGCTTAATACATTTCTAGATAGTCCAATAGATGGAAGCAAGAAATGTCGGCATAAAAATCACATGATCTAACCATACTGATTCCCATCCATAAACTGGCGCGAGACCCTTAGATTATAGGATGTTATACCAGAATTATTTAGAAACTAGAACCAGCAAAAAAAAAATCGCTTCACATAAGAGAATAACATATTAATACAAGATGAAATTTCTACAAAATTGAAGATCCCCACATATACCCTTATAAAGCGAGATAATGAAATACGCATGGAAGGCAGCAAAACATAGTTAAATTTTGGCACAGAGGAGGTAGTTAGTTCACCAACCAACATATCTATCTCTAATCACTACTCTGGAACACCATCACTTCTTTATGTTTGATTATAATCACCATATTTCCAGCAGTGCCCACATAATTATAAACAGCTGCTTATGGCAATCTACTACATTGAGAAAACTCACCATTTCAATTCAGAAAACTGTATTCTCCATTCATCCAGTATGTATATTAGACCATGACTTGATTTTGCATTTTTAACTAATGGCATCGCATCTCACAATGATCTTTAGAAACATAAATCACAACTCCCTAAAATTTTTATGTTTATATGAGGCGTGTTTTCAAACTATTGTAGCTAATAAATACAACCTACTTCAAGTTAATGCATCAAGGGCTTTAAATAATTTCTTCACCAAAATTCATATCAAATTGCAAAAACCCAATCTGGAAACCTAATAAAACCCACACTTGCTAGCCCATGAAAGGGATAAGTTATATTTCAAACCCAACTTTCTAAAAGATTCTAAGAGTAAAGGGTAAAGATTGTATAATCCGTTTTCAAATAAATCTATACTCGATAGCCAGATTTTCACTCTGTTGGACAGTTAGAGGACTTAATTATACATCTTAATCCTTCTATTGATGGTTATATCAATATATAAACGGCCCTAATACAAAGTAAAGAAGATTTCATGACCTACTCATTTAAGAAGCGCCAAAATAAGAAATCTAGAATTTTGACTTCAAAAATTTATTTTGCATTCCCTTTTAACCAAGCTGAAGATATTTTCCACCGAAGAAAATACAAATCAATCAGCTGCTCATAAGCCGTAACTAATTCAAACGTCAGCACGACCCTAATATATCATGGGTAACTGTTCGTTTAAGGACAGCATGACAGAAAAGACAAGAAGTCTACCACATAATACGTTTTCCTTTACTATTTTCATTTTCCCAAGGCGTAGTTAGAATAAACTATCAAAGGCCGCAGATCAAGGATAATTAAAAATTATGTGTACTTCATTGGTCTTGAGCATATCTCGGAAATGTATTCAATGGAGTGAAAAGAAAAAGGATATCGAAAATTCCCAATGAAAAACCACCATTTTGCAAACTGAAGCCAATACCAAAAGCTCGTTTTGTAGCTTTAGTGAGAAGACAAACTTATTGTCTGACCTCATAACAGCATCATACACGTCGGTACTTGCGCTAGATGTTGTTATCCGGGGTCAAGCTATTTTGTATCTATAAAACATTGTTGGTAAGAAGAACAATGCTCAAGTGTTCCAGGTCACATTTTTAACCTAGAATCGAACTTCCCCCATGATTAGAGACAACAATTTCAATATATTATGTGCATGTGCATCAAATATTGGTGATAGATAAGGGTTCAGAAAAACAAATTTCTTCAGGGCAATCCCCAGGTATATGCAGTTCTTATTATTATTTGCACCAAAACTCCAAAGTAAAAGCAACTTTTTCATATCAAGGCCAATCATAAAAAGTCATTAGGAAGAAAAAAAAAATCACAAGCTAGGCATACATGCAAAAAAGGGAAACCATTAATTCATCTGTGAGAGAGAGAGAGAGAGAGAGAGAGAGAGAGAGAGAGAGAGAGAGAGAGAGAGAATACCGCAGATCTTAATAGGGGCTTCGAGCTCGAGGAGATTAGGCTGGGAAAGGAAGATTTCACGCGACGTCGTACAGAGAGCACGGATCTCATTCTCGGAGAGCTGCACCTGACGCACAGTCCTCGCGCTTCGAAACTCCAACAGCCGATTGATGATGTCATCCAATACGGCAGGCTCTATCCCCTGCCCATTCGCGGCCATCTCTACCCCCCTCTTTTTTCTAGCTTTCCACCGAAAGTTCTCGAACCCAAAAAAAAAAGAAAAATCCAACCCTAGATTTCCAAAAAAAAAAACTAAAAAAATCCAAACTTTTTGAGGGTTTCAATCGATTTTCATCGCAAACAAGGTAAAAAAACAACAAATTGATAGACGAACACAGCAAAAAAAAAAAAAATCAAATAGGTGACGGATTAAAACGAGATTAGGAGTGTCTGAGGCGGTGGCCGGCTGAAACTCCGATGCGGCGGAGAGGACTATACGTCATGCAAAGAGAGGGTAGTACATAGATTTATTTTAGATTAGATGGGAAAACCAACCCAATAATAATAAAACTGGAAGTGGAAAATAAAAAAAAAATTATTGCGTGAGTCGATAAATCCGCTGGCCTCGTGTGGCTCTCTCTCTCTCTCTCTACGCTACTGTGAATTGATTGTAGATTTTTGGACTGGACCCTTCCTACCTTTTTTTTTCTGTTTCTCTCTCTATCCTTTCCTTCGTGTTGTGCAGCGGCCCAAGGGAAGAGAGATAGAGAGAGAGAGAGAGCTAATTGTTTGGTTTCAATTCAAAATCTAGGGTTTCAACGAAAATTCAACTCCATTAATAAATAATAAAACGATGTTATAAAAAAGAATTAATTAATAAAATAATAAATAAATATGACGACTATTTGGCTTTAAACTCTATAATGCACTATTGCACATACTCCATATATTTATATGATTTATATGATGTGATCGGAAAATATCAAATGCCACTCCCACTCACGATTTCATTTTTTTTTTTTTATATGTGTGGAAATGCAATAACAGAAAATAAAAAGCTAAAACAAAATATCTTTCATTATTTGTTTTCATTTATATATGTGCAGAAATGTAGTAATAGAAAAATAAAATGCTAAAACTAATTACTAAGGGTAAATTACACTCACACCCTTGAGGTATGCTTAAATAATTTTAAGATCCCTATAGTATCAGTAATTACACTCACCCCCCTGAAACGTAGTTAGAAACTCTAACGGGATAATGCATTGGATACATTATTCCGATAGGGTTCTAATGGACTATTACTTTTAGCTAGTGGTGGAGATAACATAGAGTCATGGGGAGTTATGGGGTGACATGGCTCCCTCAATATTTCTTAAATCACCCATAACTCTTTGTTGTCTCCACCAGTTTCTGAAACCAATAGTTCGTTAGAACTCTATTGTAATAACGTATCTACTGCATTATCCCATTAGAGTTTATAACTACGTTTCATGGGGGTGAGTGTAATTATCGATACCACAGGGACCTTAAAGTTATTTAAGCATACCTCAGGGATGTGGGTGAAATTTACCCAATTACTAATTATTGTTGGAACTGGTTCAGAAGGGAGGTGAAGTAGGCGCCGAAATTTTAGGATCCCCGAATATTTTTTTACACAGTTTATATTTTTTTTAATAAAACTTGTCTTAATATATTAAATTAGTTTTTTTTTTAGAAAATATATTAAATTAGTTATTTATTAAAATAATGAGTCAAGTTTCTTTTTAGGAACATTTATGAAGTCTATTTGCTATAAAAATTAAAGGTCATGTAGGAAGTGAACCACTAAATTATTCTGTTAATTTCCATAATTTTATATATTATGTGTTATTTTGTGTTCAAACATCTAAAAAATATTTTTATGGGGCACCGCCCCTGAATTCCGATTTTGGAATGGCTCGGAATCGACCGAATTTCGAAAATTTTGGAAATTGCATTAATTTATTGTTTCTTGTTAAAAATTCGGGTATAATTGAAATTTTCATTAAAAGAATCAAATTTTCTTCAAAATTTTCTAGCAAAATACAATAAAATTCTAAAGAGAGTTCAACAAAATCCAAATCACATATGGGAACAACAAATTGTAAAATAAAGTTTCTTAAAAAATAAAAGTGCAACAGAGAGTTTATGATCCTTAGATATTTATAATTTCTATATAAACAATATCATAAATTATATTATTGAATTACAAAATATTACAATATTGTATATTTAGAAAAATGATCGAAAAGTTTATGATCGAAAATCAGAACTTCTAATAATTGTATATATAATTCTACATCCGTTAAAAAAAAAACTCGGAGTGAAAGAAAACGGTTCCAAATTCGAAAAATTCCAGATCGAAATCGACAAAATTTAAAAATCTCATTCCAATTTACACCCCCTACTTCTTACAAAAATCACCAATCCGGTCCCAAACCGACTTTCTTAATGAGAGTTGAATATTCATAGAAAATTACTAGGTAGAGAAATGGAAAATTAAAAAAATCATTTATTTTACGGCAAAATTCAAAAGCCACTACCTACCTATATTAATTTAGTTAGTTGCCTCTAATTCATTTGACTTTTTTAAGTTTTAATAATTCGGGATATCCGTGCACTCGCTATTTATTTCCAATTTCCAATTATATTGAGAGCATCAGATTCCATAAATCTAAACCGATTCACGTAATTAAATTTGAGAGCATCAAATTGCATAAATCAAATGATTTTTCCGCAACTATTTCAATGGGTATTGCCGTTTTGGATTCGGATCGCCCGCCATTCATATAATTCCAAACCAGAGAGAAAAGCTGGAATGGAATCTATTATTCTCTGAACCGTTTCGTTTGATGTAAAACCTCTGTTTTTTTTTTTTGTTTTTTTTTTGTTTTTTTTAGGTTTTCGCACGATCCGCAGCAGTTGTGTATTTGTTTATTGATTAACGTTTGTATTTGTTTTTTGAAGGTTTTCAAGTATGGCTGCAATTGAAGAATTGTGATAATTCAAGTTCTGGTTGCATCTCAATTCTCAGCAGTTCATTCCTCAATTGAGGGTTTGGAATTGAGGTAAGTAAGGAATTGTTACAGCTGATTGATATAGAACTCTTGTTAGAAACTTGTAATCTGTGATTTCCCTTTTTTTTTTTTGCCCTGAAATAATAGAATTATTGCAGCTAATTGTTTTAGAAATATCCGGAAAATATGCAATCTGTGTTTCTGATTAGTTACGAAGATCTCCGTTTTAACTCCACTTGTTTAGCAGATGGTTGAATGATGTAAATATAATCTGGATGATTGTTCTTGATTTTCGTTTGGGTGAGAAAATCTGATTACTCGGGCTGAAAAAGTACGGATGTCGATTCCGAGTTTATGCTGTGAAACTGATGTTTAGGCGCTGTTTGGTTCGTGAGTTTTGAAATGATGGAAATGAAAATTCGAAAGTAAATAAAAACAAAGAATTTAAATTTTTCTAGCATGTTTGGTTCCTACGGGAAATGGTGATGAAGTCGATTTTGTGGAAAATCATTTACTTTAAACAGGCAGACGTGTTTGTTAAGGTTCTGCAATGGAGGTCAACTACTCCCCTAATTTGGTGTTTTCTAGAACGGAGAGGAATTAAAATCGAAGAAGATAGAAAACCTGCCGGCGTTTCACATTTACTTTTTTTTCTCGAGGAAAATGTGTATTTTTCTTGTTTTAGTCGCAGAATATTTTACCTCTTAACCAAACAGAGCCTTTGGTGTTATAAGACAACTTATCGGAACAATTCTTGCAGATGGAACAGGAAAACGTCGAACTGCAGCAAGTAAAGATAGAGTCACCAAGAACCCTCGAAGAAGAAACGAATGACATCATCATTCCTGAAAAAAAATCCCAGTTCTCTTGCAGCGCCACCTGTCCATTCTCGAATCAAGAACACCACAAGTCAGACGCAGCGCAGCGCTCCAAAACATCTCTCAAACTAAGCGGGCTCATAATCTTCTACACTGTACTAATGGCGATCGAGATTATCGGTGGTCTTAAATCCAACAGCTTAGCAATCCTCACAGACGCAGCTCACTTGCTCTCCGACATTGCCGGATTCTCAATCTCTCTCTTCACCGTATGGGTTTCCGGGTGGGACCCGACTCCTCAACAATCTTTCGGTTTCAACCGCCTCGAAGTAATCGGAGCCCTCTTATCTGTACAGCTAATATGGCTTATATCCGCCACTTTAATCTACGAAGCAGTACAGAGGATTATTTCCCAACAAACCGAAATAAACGGTAAACTCATGTTTGCAGTCTCCGCGTTCGGTTTCTTGGTTAATCTTATCCTCGTTTTATGGCTCGGCCATGACCATGACCATAACCATAACCATAACCATGACCATAACCATAACCATAACCATAACCATAACCATAACCATAACCATAACCATAACCATAACCATAACCATAATCACCATGGCCATGCTCACCATGCATGTGAGCATGACCATGAAGTGGAAGAAACCACGAAGCTTGTGCCAGCTCAGCATGCAAACATAGTGCCAGCTCAGCATGCAAACATAATGCCAGCTCAGCATGCAAACATAAACATTCAAGGGGCTTACTTGCATCTTATTACAGATCTTATACAATCGGTCGGTGTAATGATTGCTGGATTGGTTATTTGGCTGAGGCCGAACTGGTTGGTGGTTGATTTGGTCTGCACGCTGGTTTTTTCCGTGTTTGCTTTGTGTGCTACTTTGCCGATGCTGAAGAGTGTGTTTTACGTGTTGATGGAGCGGGCCCCACACGAGATTGATGTTGCCCGTCTCGAAAATGGTCTGAGACTGATACCGGGAGTTGGTGGTGTTCACGATCTTCATGTTTGGGCTATTACACTAGGGAAACATGTGCTGGCTTGTCATATTGTGATTGGTCCTGGAGTTTGTTCGAGTGAAATCTTGCATGAGATTAGGGATTACTGCGAGCGAGGTTTCGGTATTCATCATGTAACGGTACAGATTGAACAAGAATTGTGATATTTGTTCTTCTCATTGAAATTGAAACCAGATGGTGTGTTTGAAGGTAGCAATTTTTTTCATCACATGGAAAACAAATATGATTTTACTGGTTATAAAATAATATAATCTCATACTAGATCATATTTTGTAAGGGTAAAATAGCCTTAAATATGAACATGGTATATATGTATAATATATACTATTTTCTGTGTATATAGTAAAGAGTGTATATTAGCCGTTTAGAAAAATGAATGAAAAAACGAAAAATGAGAATGACAGTCGAAAAACATTACAAGCTTCTTTATTAAAAGAAAGGGTAAAACCACAAGACATAATCCGAAATAAAGATAGAACCAAGTAACCTTTAAACATCACCAATATCAGTGTCATTTACAGAAAAATAAACCCGACAAAATTAGGAGTAAAACTCATTCTAGCAGAGAACGTGGACCCTAAAAACTAAAACCGTTTATCGAACTTCTCCAGCGCTTTTTTAGTCACCACACGAAAGTAAAGAAAGTATTCTACAAAAAAAAAAGGAAATATATAAAACGAGTGAAAAACAGAACGAGAAGTTGGTTTTTTTGTTTGCAGCACCAATCGACACAATCCCTTTTAAGTTTTTTTTTTTTTCTTTTTCAAGTAGAACAGCAGCCTCTCTTGTCATTTCCCGATGGATCGTTAACATTAATTGTTGTACCCTGACCAGGAAGTGCCGCTGCGGAAGCAGCTTCTTGTGCGGCCAATGCCTTCTTGCTAACAATGTGGTATATTTCCGTCAAAATTGTCTGAAATGCCCTTTCGACATTCAGCGCCTCGAGTGCTGATGTCTCGAGGAAAGAGAGCCCTTCTTTCTCTGCCAGATTTTGACCGTCTTGGTCCGCAACTGCTCTGAGATGGTTGAGATCGGATTTGTTTCCAGTCATCATAATAACAATGTTGGAATCCGCGTGCTCTCTCAGCTCACGGAGCCATCTATTGACATTGTCGAATGTCTGCTTTTTGGTTATGTCGTAAACAAGGAGAGCACCGACAGCACCTCTGTAATAGGCGCTCGTGATTGCTCTGTACCTTTCTTGCCCAGCAGTGTCCCAAATCTGGGCTTTCACCGTTTTTCCTTCTATCTGTGGTACAACAGTTCACAGATGCATTAGCTTTCTCAGGTGATATTTTGTAAGTTTTTAGACTTATAACAGAACATTGAACACCGATGCAATTGTAACACTATAATTGCAATTTATGGAGATTGAGAAACAAGAATTTAAAGTCGGAATCGTGTTTAAGCATCTTTAATACCGTCAAAACTCTAGGTTGGATAACTGAATCCTTGAAAAATGCACATTTTATCCGGAAGCTAGCTATCAGCCATAAAAAAATGAATATATCGAAATATGACAAGCAACCTAGAAGAAAATTACAACTTCAACCAAGCATTTGCTACTGCATAGTGGTTATTTTGTAAGCAACATTTCGATAACGTGGATAAAATTAGCGAAAAGCTCAACTCATTGCTCCAGATTCAAGCCACATAAACGACAAACACAATCTTCATCAACTTAAATAAATCATAAAATTGGCTAGTCCATAGAAGAGGTAGTACACCGCAGCTTCCTTACTCGATCCTTTCGTCACATGCAACAATAATTTTCTATAATAAACACATAATATCAAGCCTATAATAAAATCGCTAATCTATAAGAGAGCAAGCAATCGACAAATTAGACAGGAAAATAAACACAAACACACAATCTATGATTCACCTGAAGCGTTTTGGTGGCAAACTCGACTCCGATCGTCGATTTGGACTCCAAACAGAACTCGTTTCTGGTGAAACGGGAGAGAATGTTGGATTTTCCAACTCCTGAGTCACCGATCAACACGATCTTGAACAGGTAATCGTACTCGTGATCCACTCTACCCGCCATGACCTTCTATTCCGCTTCGTTTACTTCGTTTTTTCTTTTCTCCCCTTTTCTACTCCCTCACATAACTACACACACATCAAAAAAACCACAAATAAAAAATTAAAAATTAAAGGCAGAAATAAACCTAGGTCGATAATCATCAGATCTAGCCATTCCGATCGCAAATACATCCCCAAACGACATATAAAAATCATGAATAAATCAAATTAAAACCGGAAAAAAAAAATTATTTAATCCATGGCTTACCGTAAAGGAGAGATCTCGAGCGGGAAATCGAGTGCGCACAAATTAATTAATTCAAAAAAAAAAAAAAAATACGGCCAATCAAAATGAGCGACGATGGAGAAACACGGAAGAAACGAATGGAAAAAATGTTATGGTTTTGAGAGAGAAGAATATGTATTTGTTTGAAACGGCCAAACGTGTAAATGCGTGTGGAAATGGTCGACTAATTAACCGGTGTCGTTTTATCCCAATATTTTATATGCGCGCTTTTCAAAAGGAAGGAAGAGAGAGAGAGAGAGAGAGAGAGAGAGAGAGAGAGAGAGAGAGAGAGAGAGAGAGAAACAATTCCTGTGAGCAATGCGGAGATTCTCGGTTTAAATAATGGGGCGTTGACGGGAAACAGAGAGACAGTGGTGCAAAAATTGGCAGCACAGTGCCAGCCAGCCAGGGTGGCGGTGTAGAGAGAGAGAGAGAGAGAGATATTGGAATGTTAGTGACCTCCCATTTATATGCCTTACACCTTTTTATTTTGTTTTAATTATGTAATATTATATGATAATATTAAAAAATAAAATATAAATTAAAAAGACTAAGCAAAGAACATTTGATTCCAATTATTAGAGTTAGGTACTCTTCATTCTCTTCAAGATGATTGGTGGGGAAAAGTCTAATGAGTTGTGTATCATAATCAATGATTTAACACATATTACATTTTACATCATCTTTTATATAATGATATTTATAAGTGGACCATAATACATGATTAGGAGGTTATACCAATATGATTTCCTTTATTGTTATTTTTTTGTTATTATAGGGCTGTTTTAGCTAATTAGAATATAACCTTGATAATTTAATAAACTCGTTTAAATAATAGTTTTTCTTTGTCATGACTCGGTGAAAATGTATTAAGTTATTAGTTCGATAATATTTCGGTGAGTTAATAGATTTTTACTAGTTATGACTGTATTAGTTTATAGAGGTTTAATTGTAGGGTTAGACTCAGACGACTCGTACATTTGTCGCAGTAGAACTTCCCGACATATTCAACAGTTGACTTAATTGGAATTATATTTTTACTCATGTAATTCTCTTAAATATAGAGTAACTATTTAAAATACAAAATACCGAAAAAAATGAAGATTCAGTTAAACCTCTATAAATTAGCACAGTCGGGACTAACAAAAGTCTATTAATTTAGTGGAAAAATAAATCGTTGAAGTAATAATTTAGTACGTTTTGATCGAATCGGAACCGGAAGAAATCATTCTTTTAACGAGGCGTTACTATAATGTACGAGTAACATTGGGCTTTTTTGAAGCCGAGAGACTAAAGCAAGCCTTGCTTATTGGGCCGGGCTTGAATTTCAAAGTAGCAAAACCAAGATAAGATTATTTCATTATTTATTTATTTATATATTAAATCAGTAGACTACCTATTAAAGGCATAAAACAGGAGGCCCATGTATATAACAAGGGCAGACGGCACTAAAATCAGCATCGGAATAATAGCCGCCGCCGTGTACCACCCCCAACAACCCAAAGTGCCCAGCTTTATCTCCACCAAGTCCACCAGCGCCGCCGTTAAAAACGCACACCCGGAGATCGAACCACCGGCCGAAGCCAAAATCCCGCCTTGCAGCAACCGCAAATTAACATTCCCACCAGTACTACTTTGCGTTTCACCACCACCACTACTAGTTAATTAAAAATGTTGGAAATTTTGTTAACGTATGAATTATAAATAAAATAAAATAATTATAAGATTGATGTAATTAATAATCCCTCCTTAGCCATGAAAAAAAAAATTCCAATTTATTTGAAGTTTTTAAATTCCATAGCAAAATTATATTTTCCTTTCCAATTTTGCCCATACTATTAATTGCTCTAATTCTTGAGATTCTATGTACATATGGAATTAATGAATATTTATTTGGAGAGAGAAAAGGGCAATCTGGGATATTTCTATCCAATTAATAAGATTCTTAATTTGTGTGAAAAATCCTAAATCGTCGAATATTAAGGGAAGGAGGGAGTACTTGTTATTGCGATGGACTCGTCCCGTTTTGGCATCGGTGGTGATTGCGAGTTTAAGACACGAAGCAATGAGACTGGAGAACAAGAAGGAAGTGAACGAGTAGACGTGAAACTCGACAAAATGCTTGGCCACGGCGGAGCTGGCTGCGCATGCGGCGGAGCTGACGAGGCTGCTGTTTGGATCCGCCGGATTCAAGGCGATGCCGAGAAAGGCGGCAAACATGAACAGCGAGTTCACGTTTAGGGTTCCGTCTAAGGCCATTATGTGTACGGCGGTACTGCTTAATCTACTTCGGGCAACATTATTTTGGCTCATAATTCAATACTTTTTTTTTTTTTTTTTTTTATGTTCTTTTTTCAGTATTAATAAAAAAACACTTCCGTCCCTTTTAAGACAAGAATGAAAAAAAGGAGGCTAATGTGGAAAATACTAAAAGTAGGTGGCCTTTTATTTAATATTATCGAAAAAAAGTAAATAAATCACTTTTATTTTATTTAATTTTATTTAAGAGAGGTAAATAATTCACTCAATCTCCATATAAAAAAGATGCAATATTACAAATTTTCTTATTATTTTTTTTATAAAAATTGTAATGGCTATATTGGACATTAAAAAAAAAATCTTTTTTTCTTTTTGTTTTTAAACTCCTTTGCTATGACATTGCTTATGCTTTACCCTTTCAATTGAAAACCTTGCGTGAGGGACTTGTTTCTTGTACCCGAATATTCTAGGTAAAACCAAAATTAATCATCTAATTTCATATTATATTGTATGGCTTATCAAGTCGGATCCATCAACTCTTCAAACTCAATAAAAGTTGTCTCGTTAGGACCGGAAGAAACGATTTCGGGTTTAGTGTGGATTCAATTTTTTTAAAAACCCATGGAACCCACCAACCCCGTTATACAACACGACGTCGTTTTGTTTGTATTTTTTTAATACCGGTGAATGTCATATTTTTTCCTACAAGGCCAAATTGACTGAATATGGAACTTATAAAACAAGGACACGTGTACAAATCACATAAAAATATGAAATTGCTACACTTGTAAATTCTTTTTATTTGTGGAGATGGAAGAGCTACACTAACAACTTTCCTATCACAATTAAAACATTGAGGCTCGTAACATTGATGGGCTAATACGACGTCGTTTGGATGGCTGTAAATTTGCTCTTCAAATAACAGAACAAAACTTGAATTTGAATTTGTCCGCCTAATTGGAGCGGAATATTCCGAAAAAGTCCCTTCTCCGTCTTCCGACTGACACCTCACCGTTATCCAACCGTCAGAATATTCCCAATTTGCCCCTGAATCCGAAACTAATTCCCTCAATCTCTCACTCGCCCCCAAATTCTGAACCTCTTCTTCTTCTTCTTCTTCTTCTTCATCCTGGAAATCTGAACCGAACCAGTCCTCCAGCACGCAACGCGGCGATGAGTAATCGATTGAGTATTTCTGCGTGTTCACCGTAACGAATGGGTGGTGCAGCAGCTGATCGCAGCTCCACCTTTCCGTGTAATCCCGCCTCAAACACTTGTCCAAAAAGTCATGCCCTAAGCGCGAGAGCTCCGCCGGAAACCGAGGCAACTCGTCCGAGTAGCCGATTCTGCAAACCGAGTGAGCACCGCCGTCTCCCCACGCCGGTTTTCCCGTCACCATCTCGATCACGGTGCACCCCAGCGACCACACGTCGGACTCCGTCCCCTGACGCTCGCCGCGTATCACCTCCGGCGCCATCCACAGCGGACTGCCGCGTATCGAGATAGCGGCCGCCGCCGCCGTCGGCGACGAGATCTCCACCGCCGATCCGAAATCGGCGAGCTTGGCGGAGCCTGGGGAATGGCCTAAGAGGACGTTTTTGCCCTTGACGTCGCAATGCACAATGCCTCTGGAGTGAAGGTAGCCTAGGGCGGAGACTAAGCACCACGTGTAGCTGGCAACGGCTGCCTCATCTAAGAATCCGGTGGTGGATTTTGCTGCTGCTGCCACGTCAGCGGCGGTGCCAGCTGGCATGTACTCCATGTGCAAGTTCCTCCTAAACGACGACGTATCGTCTCCAAGGTACTTGACAATGAAAGGCGAGGAGAGAGATTTAAGAATTCTAATTTCGTCCTCTAAGGCGGCCTCCGCCGCCGGAGAGCCGCCGCCAGAGGAGGAAGCTAAGTCCACAGACTTGACGGCGAAAACGGCGCCGCTTGAGACGTCGATTCCCAGGTAGACTGTTCCATAGGCTCCTCTGCCTATGCAAGAGCCTCTTACCCAATTGTTTTCACTGATCACTTTTTCCATAGATATATCATATATACTTTTCTTTTGCTTTCTAGTATGTATTGCCAGTGTTGTATATATATCTCTATATATATATATATATATGTATACGTATATGACAAGTTGAAGCAAAGTGAGAAGTGATAATGTTTGGGCGGAGGGTAATGCTTATCCACGGATGATTTATCGGTTAATTTAATTATGAGATGATGTTGAACTACTTGTTCGTTTTGGTCTCTGTTTCTGAGTTGTATGAATATTTTAATGGGTTGGGAAATTGGCATGTGATTGTGTTTGTGTTTGTGTGTGTGGAATTCAAGTTTGATTTTAGTATATATATATATATATGTTCCAAATCAGAGTGACTGTAGTATGTATTGTGGATAATATATACTTGCTTGTTAGGGTTTTGATTTGATGATGATTGATTCAGGGTATCCGCCAAAATGGAACACTCCCAACAGAAGAATGAGAGGTGAGAGGCGGATACACGTATCCGCCACTATTAAATTCATTTCTCACTCTGCCCATCTCTCTCTAAGTCTCTCTCTAGAATTTCGATTAAACCAAGTAAGATTATATTATTGATGGTAGGGGTGGTAAACGATCTGAGCCGACTCGTGAGCTCGATGAGCCGACTCGAGAAAAGCTCGAATTCGAGTTTTTCAAGCTTGGGTTCGACAAAATGAACTCGAGCTCGAGCTTGCCAAAACAGGCGAGCTCAGCTCGTTCACACCTCTAAATTTGATGGTAACGTAATATATTGTCTAATATTTGTATCCCAATTTTTTATATCAAGAGTTGGATCGGTGAAAGATCAATATCCAATAATTGACTCCATTTTCGGATGTTTCTCGAGTGGCTCTAGGGAAGTTATATACTACTCCGGGTATTTATTAACCGTAGATGACGTAAAATAACTACCCCACCAACCACACGTACACATAAATGTGTATGTGATTATGTGTAGATATACGGTTAACAATTACCCGGTGATACGGACTAAATTGTCCTCAGGGGGTTTCCTAATCAATTATTGGGCCGTAGATTGAGTTTTCACTTGTATTTGGCCCAAAGCCATATCAAGCCCAAGAAGAGGAGTTAGGGCAAGTTTGCTTATCTCTTGCTCATCAAGGATCCTCAACTATAAATAGGGAGTTACTCTCAACTTATTACTTCTATGCTCTCTCTTACATATCACACTCAATTATCTCTCGATAAACACTGACTTGATCGTCGGAGCTTCTACGCCGGGAAACCCCTCCCGGTGTTGCAGGTACTCCTCCGGCGGAATTTCCGGCAAGCTATCATCAAAATATCGCCCAAGGAAGACAGGTCATCATCTCAGCAATTTTCGAGCAAATCACCCGGTGTTAATAATCGGGTATAGCATAGAATTCTCCCGACATCCCTCATTGAAGTCAATATTTTGAGTCAGGAATTAAATAAAATTTTTCTATTAAAAAAACATAGACTAAATTACAAAATCTATTAAAGCCTCTATCCATATGTTGGCTAGAATTTATTTGGATAGATATGGATTCGTATCTTTAACAGGATTATGACATTGTGGCACGTTCTCTGTTGCATTTGTTGTTGGAGAGAGTTGTGGCGATTTTCTGGCCTGCCTTAAATACCCAAATTCACATAAAGTTTGGATAAGGCCTTTCTTTGTCCAAGCATACAAAAGCAACCGCCGAGTGTATGCCGCACACTCTCTTTATTCCTAGCCACAACCTTCTTCCCTCTTTTAAATAACTATTTTTGAGGTGTGATGTGTCGGGTATTCGTTTGATTTATACAAGTCAATAAACATGACATAACTCATTATTATAGAAAAATAAAAAAAAAATGAAATAGATGTTGACATCATCGGTTTGATTCTAATACATGGAGCCGTTTTTGTCCAAGTCCACGTCATGTAACCCACGGCGACGATAGCTCCAATAGGTTTCTAGCATAAATCAGTGACGATAGCCCCAATAGGTGTCCAACATAAATCTTGGAAAGAAGAAACCCTAGCTCTACACGATAGATCCAGCTGAGTGACCAAGACTCAACTTCCCTTTACACGAAGTGTTTGACACTCAAACTCTCGATCTCACAAGTATTTTTACTCACCCAGTACCAATAACCCAAGGTCGGAGAAGAAAGCAGAGCAAAGAGAACGTGTAAACAATGTTATATATCTCTCTATCTCGTAGTGTTTGTATATATAGCCACAAAAGCAACGGTCGGAGACAACAAAACTGTCTCCGAATTAATGCTCCCTATGTACGGTGAGACTATAACTTACAATTTTATTTTCTCTCTAACTAAATTATATATATCGTCATCCTTATACGATAACCTAAAGTGCTTAAAAACAATTTTGTATATTGAAGTAATAATCGTACAAGAAGTCATAAACTAATATATAATAGGACCCCAATAATGAAATATAATTTTGTATTTATACATAAATAAACAACAACAAAATACAAATGAACCCCAAATTTTACAGAAAATATAATATAACAATAATTACTTTTAATATTTCTACTTCAAAACTAAATCAAAAAATTATCCAATTTTTTTTCTTAATATTAAAAAAATAAAATAAGGGTTTGCCAAGGCCCATATAAGATTGGGCCGGCAGTGGAGTGCAGATTACATTTGGGTTAATAACAGGCGATTGTTCCATCTTCATTTGAGAATCGGTAAATAGATTTGCATTTTCGTCGAACAGAAGAATCAAGAGCGAGAATGAGAAAATTCGATCCATGGCCGGTGTTTTTCAGGAGAGAGTGGAACCGCAACTGGCCGTTCCTTGTTGGATTCGCAGTTACTGGAGCCATTATCACTAAGCTCTCCCTCGGCCTCACTGGTTAGTGTTTTTCTTAATCTTCAATCCTCGGTTCCTTTTTCCCCGTTTCTCTGTGTATCTATTGTTGCCCTAATTTTTTTTTTTTTTTTTTAATTTTGGGATTTTTGTTTTTACAGAGGAGGACGCGAAGAACTCTCGATTTGTGCAGAGGCACCAAGGGAAGTAAGTTTTTTTGACGTTTCTCATCTGATTGCAAACCCTAGAAACGTTTTGATTGGATTCGTGGATCGGTGTTCTTTGTTGTTTTTGTTTATTTATGTAGACTGTGCTGATTATATTAGTGTTGAAATGTAGATTCTTATACGTATATGTATGTATATATACACATTGTGATTTTCCTTAAAAAAAAATCTTGATGTATTTGTTTATCGGATATTATTTGGGGTTTATTTGTTCACATATCGAGTGCCAAGAAATTTCTATCTAGGATTTAAATTGAGTAGTATGGCAATTACGGGAATTTCGATAATCGTTCATCTGATTTGCTGTAGTTTTCTTTCGTGCTTGCTTCTAATGGCTGTTCTGTTGACGTTGACCAAAATTTATTTAGACTTCTGCACTCTGAGCTTAGGCAGTTTAACCATTTACGTGTTTGCCCTTTAACAATAGCAAGTTTCCTTTTGGTAGAAGTTATATTGGATGGACTTCATGGCTGGGCTGGCTGCCCACTGATATGTGTTTTACTCAAACTCGATTAAACAGTGGGAAGAAGTTATTATTGTATGTTCTTACAGTTTACCGTGTGAAGTTACGATCAATGTCAATGACATCTAGTAATATTTTTCTAATACTTATATATAAGAACTTCTTATGTTGGTGAAATGATTTAATCGTTTCGTTAATTGAGACCTTACTCCGGAGCGTCAATACTTTCATCTTGTGGTCTTTATGGATTTTAAAAGCTTGAATGTGTGCTGCTCTTTTCTATCATTGTGATTTTAATGAGATTTTATGCATATTTTTGTATCTTGTTCTTCGGGATGTTATAGCAGGTATCTTGTAACGAAAACTATTTGTGTATATGGGATAGGTTTAGGCAAATTTTGCTCTTGTATTTCAATTGATTTCAGTAAACTCTGTCCTGACACTCATTTTGTTTCGCAGATAAACATGCAATAACCTAATCTTCTCGGTGAATGAAGTTGTCGCGGTGAAGACATTTTATTTATGGTTTTCTGGATAGATCAATGACTAATGTGAACCATTGATGTAATAAATTCACAATTTTCTACCTTATTTTTTTAATTAAGTGTTTGCATCTATTCGATGTAGTCGTTGGTATGGGATTCGGGTGGCAACAAGAATGCCATGAATTTACAATGATTTAGAGACACTCTGAATTCTGAAGTATTAGAATCAGTTGTCTTCATATGCAATAATATTTTTTTGTGACCCCTAAGACAGCCAAATCACGAAATAATCCCTCTTAATTGTGAAATTACGTTCACTCCCCTCAAATTGATGATTTATTACTTCGAAAAGAGAAAAAAGCACAGCATGATTCTAAATTGCCCCTGCATGAAATAAGAGAGAATTAAAAGCTACATTAAATTTGTTTGTTAAATTACGTTTACCCTTCTCAAATTAAGGATAGTTGGTTAAGGATTATTAGTCAATTCCTCCTAAAATAACAAGGGTATTTGACTATTTGCTAATAAAAATAACATGAGAAATGTTTTCGACTCTTTCCCTTCAATGTTTCTCCTTTACGAATACCGACACACCTTCCCTATAAATGCATATTTCATATTCTCTGAAATCGAAATCTTTCTACATGGTAAAATAAGTTTCACCCCGATATCAATTTAAAACGGTCCTTCCATAGTGTACAACGATTATGTTAGAATTGTCGCGAATCAAATTCAGAGGACAGAGACTAAATTCCTGTAATGTACAAGCTCGCGGCAAAGACTATATCCCTCTTTATTGCATTCGAAGCCATTTCCATTTTCTTGTGAAGTGCAGAGTTGCCCATAATTGCAGCTGCATTTCTAAATTCACGGCATGTTTCATCTAACCTCACTATTGTCCTAACGATCATGCCTTCAGGAACATCAGTAAGTTCACAAATATCTGCAAACGGGGTGCCCTGTCAATTCACAAAGCAAGTATCACTGTTAGAAAAATCTGCGTAATTACATGATTCAATTCATTGTATTAAGCCCCTGAACATGATTTGGCTCAACGAACCCGAAGCTATGTCAGATCAACATTTCCCCCTCTTCAATTATATACCGTGTATAGTTATATTCTAATACCAAAACAACCTAATTAAATATATATTAGTAAAAAATAATACATATCCTACATTAGAATATGCAGACTAATGTTTAGTCGAGGTTTAGATTCCAGAAAGTTGTCCCATTGATTTAAGCTGAACAAGTTGTAGGATACATCTTACTTGTATTAACCCTTATATTTTTCGCACCCCTTCAATTTTCTTGCACTCGGATTCTCTGACTAATTCGTAATTCATTCACACTTTAAAGATGTTTATATACTTGTCAATCAGAGTATCAGAGAAGTTTGATTTGAGGGGTTCTCCTCTGTGAAGCAAAATCACATTCCAATAAGTCGAGTCCAAGTACCAATATTTCTAGGAATTTGATGAATTTAACCCTAAATTAAAATGCAAGTGGAATACAAGAGGCTTAGCAGAAACAGGTAGAATAGGGAGCGGATATGGGGAGAGAAGTATAACAGAGAAGAGACACTACCTTTGCCCATTCATATACAACTTCAACTAGACCAAACTTAAGATTCTCCTGTGCATATTCCTGAGGATCAACCTGCACGTTAAATTTTGCCTGAAGCTCTCCAAGTCTTATAGCCGTATCATATAATCTGAAGTACAGGAAAATCGAGATCCAATATTCATTAGTAGGAGGAAGCAATGATTTTAGAAACATGGTGAAGTAACATGTACATGTCATCAAAATGTTCGTGAGGCAATTATGCAACTGAAAAGTAATGAGATCTTACAATACAAACATATACAATACAAGTAAACGGAAGAATTATTATTGAAGCAATTTATTAGTCGGAAACTTGGGAATTAGGATACCTCTTCTTAGCTTGAGAAAGCTTTGGTGTAAGAGAAGGTTCAGAAGTCTTTTTCTGCTGAAAGACAAAGGCTGACATAATTGCGACAGCTTCTTCTGGTTCCAGGTCATTCAGTTGATTCTCAAATAAGCACTCTGTGCATATCAACTCCTCCCCAGAATTCATTTCACATGCAACACGACCTTTAATTTGTACTACGAGATCACTATCTATACATCCAATTTCCTTCAAAACATCAATCTGCATGTACAAGATTAGTAGGTTAAACAGATTTACTGAGCTTGAGATCAATATGAAAATAAATGTTGCAAATATATTGTCATAATCGCTAAAAAGGTTTTGTACAGAGACGACGCCACTTACCCGACCCTGAAAGTCAGGCATCTGCTGAAGTGCTTCATCCGACATTTGAAATTTAAGAGCATTCACTTCCTCTCGGTGTCCCTTTAACTCCTGTGCTAATTTAATGTGCTCTTCCAGTTTGACGCAACCATGACACTTATTTTGTGCCATCTTATGCAACAAGTTAGTCCATTTATAGTAATCTTCGACAACTTTCATGTCTTTCAGCTTCAAATCTGATCCATGATTCAATTGTAATGATCAATCAATTAGAAAAAGGCCACAAAAAAAAATGGACGAAAACATAAGAAAATGCACGTCCGACGTCTGGAGACGGCCACAACAGAAAAGGTGAAAGCATATGAAAAAAACAAATGTGTGTTGAGAAGAACTCGAAATTTAGAATAACATTCTGCATTTGTGTGTTGAAGTATGGCTAATTTCATACTAACTGTGATTAAAATATAAAAAACAATTGGGGAATTATATTATCAAACAACAATGACTTTTGTGTTTTGAACTATTGACTCTCTCATTACTGTTTGGTTAATGGTTACCAATTATGAAAACTGGGAACATTCTATGAAGTTCGTTTCAGTAGATTTCAAGCATAAGACTCCAATAATACAGAAACAAATTCAAAAGATTGCTTGCAAAGTTAGAATATCTGTATTTGTGCATTGACAATGGTAGACCAGGAAATGCGAAGTAGTTTATCCGCATACCTTTCACCGGATCCAAAGCTGGAGGATACTTGTTTCCATTTGAGCTCAGAGCCAAAAGCTGCTGCACTGTATTTGAATACGCACCAGCACTAACATCTTCAAGAAGTCCAACTTGGTTGATCTTTATTTTTGCAACGCATATGGATAAGAAATCATTATTCTGAACCCCTCTAACCTCATAGTTCACTCCAGCAGCAGAACCAAAGTGAGGTAGTTTTACGTTAACAACTCCAGTTCCCTTACGAGATGAGACTGAAGAATAATAATCGTCTTCCAAACCACGTTTTGACTTTGGTACTAATACTTGGAGATCAGTACCTTTTTTCTCTTCGCTACCTGATGGAGCTTTTAAGATTGAAGGCAATTTAGGAGTCAGCAATAAGACTATGTATTGCTTAGAATTAGCTGAAGGTGCTTTCACGACCACACCCAGTAAATGGTCTTGATCCTGCATAAGCATATATTCATCATATTATGTGAAAAAGTATGTGCAGATATAAATTATAATGAATATAAACCAAGCTGTTAGGAGCTCAATTAAATCCAACAAAACATTTAACCATATAGGACTACCGTACCCCATGAATCTATAAACATGTATCTTTCCATTTGGCCAGATTAAGAATTCAACTCATAATATACCTCCAATCGACAAAAAGTAAAAAATAAAAATAGTCACGTATGAGAATAAAACGCTTCATAACTCATTATATAGATATTTTGGATGAAAAATCCGTATTAACTTTATCGTTTCTTTCATAATTTTCCTTTTCCTTGATAACACATTCCGGTCCAAATATAAGGTTAAGCATTTCAATCTCATCAGATATAGTCTGGAATCTTCCCCATACACTAAATATATAGGTTAAAGACCAAACAGGCTAGGGTCTCCAAACTCAATAGGTATTGCACAAATGCATATTTATTTATAGCTATGGACATCAATGTAGACTCACCAATTGTGATTTCACCACTACCACCCTTCCCGGTTGAAGATGTTGTTGGGAAACTGGAGACAGCATGACTGCCTCTGTAATCATGTTGCTATACCGTTCAGCCTCCGAGTACATCTCATAATATTCCTCTATCGCCGGTTCACCCTTTATGCATCTACATCCACATATTCAAATTCAATAAACATGCGGTATCCCAAGAAATGATCATACCTGGACTAAAAATATCTGAAATATCACCAATAGACTTGGAAATTCAGGTGCAAATTAGCAGTCCTTTTGACAAATACGGTTTGCTATTGGCAGATGTAGTAGAATTATTATAAACTTAATTAAATGAGATATCAAGAACAACGTTTTAAATTTTGTATTGTTGAAAGGAAATTGGAGATGGAAAAGAAAGAGTAGCAAAGCTGATCATAGAGATGCCGAGATTGAATTCTGGAGCTACACAGAAGAAACTGAGGTTGCATTTGGACGGAAGGATTTGAGTGAAGGATTTCAAATCCATAATGGATTTCAAATCCTTCGTTCTCATTTTAAATTAGTTTTTGAGTCATTGTGGTGGATTTCAAATTCATCTTATTTGGAGTCATTTGAAATCCGTCTCCAAATCCTGTCCTCAAATCCAAATCCTTCATGTCCAATTGCACAAGATGAAGGAAAAGAGAATCTGATAAAGAATCTAGACCGGCATAGAAGAGGTATATCTGTTCATACCAATGCAAATAAAGTCTCACAACAAGTGCACAAAAGGAAAGCATCAAGTTTGCATTTACATACACCGTGCACTTTGCACTGCAGTAACATTTACATTGTACTTTGTTATCTACTAGAAAGAATGATAACAGATCTGCGAATCCTTCAAAATAGATGGCAAAGCACTTAAAAGAGTGGAACACAGAAGTTCATCAAGCCAAATCAAAAAATTGAGAAAGCCCCATTATTCACCCTAGCTTAAATTGATCTGGCTTAAGAACATGTTATAAGACTTGGGTCAAACTCATAATCTATGAATTCGGCAGGTGGTAATGTGTATCATTGCTTATGCAGAAAAGCTCCATTTCATGGAGAAATATGCCATTTTACAGTTCATATACGAAAAACATCTGCTAAATTGCTGAATTGACATCTAATGGGAATGCCAGGGCCCAATATTTTTAGCTATATAGGAAGAAGTCTCAGAATAAAAATTTTAAAGGAAAGACAAGGAAGCAAGTAGCTTCTACCATTCCAACTGCTACAAGAAAGCAAGTTTTTTTATGCTTACTCAATAATTTTGGTAGGTTGAGCAAGCTTTCGCATTAGAAGTTGTTGCTGCTCTGGAAGTTTCTTCTGAGCATGAAATTCAGCAAAACTTCTTTTCAGCATGTCTTCCACCTGCAGTGATGTTCCAAAGAACATCAATAAGTTGAAGACAAAATCTAGTCAAGCGCAAGCAATCAAGGAAATCAGAATCACAAGTAACAGGTCATGACACCTAACCAACCTCCATTGTGTTCAATTGTCATCCCATTACAAACCATAAACTACTAGATCATCCTCACTTATCTAATTATGGTTTGTTAGTAATAGAAGCGAGGGGAAGTTTCAGAGAGCTCTGCAGGAGACTAGTGGAACTGGTGATTAGTGAGGCATATTGTGGTAGAATCATGGAGTCATTGTTTCACATCATAATAGTGGCTCCCACACATCTCAACATTGACTTTTAGGATATAAGGTGGAAATAGTTTTCACTATGCATTCCATGATTTCACATATTACCTAGGAAATTTGTGTCCTGTGGTAAATTCCTTGTCAATCTTCCAAAAGGCATACCATTGGAAAAGCGAGCTTCCTTGGCCAATTGGATAAACTAAAAGTAAAGCGCATCACATCTGAAAACTGAACAGAGTAATTAAAGGAACAAAGGATTCATGGTACTTAGAAATAGAGATTAAAACTCAACATCATTCAGGAAGAGCTCTATGCTATTTATGGAACAGCAGTCAGTGCTGCTTGATTGACAGCTTGAAAGTTGAAATCTAGGGTTGGATTCAGCAGATACATAGAGGCATAAAGATATTGGCAAAGACGTCTTCAAGAATATTATTTTCTAATTCCTTTATGATATGGGCCTTTCTAGTCTAGCGCTCATTACTTAAACTCTCTATAAATCCGACTAACACACCTTCCGTTTATATATTCCACTATCCAGCATCTACTGCCTTTTTCGAAAATTTCGTATCTTCAGCAAGTCATAGAAACTTATACCTTTAATTCTTCGACGCGAAGCAGATGCAAGATCATGATATAGGTGAGTCGAAACTGAGATTCAAGCCTAGTTGCACTACCAACTATAACATGCTTCAGATCCTTCTCTTCAGGAATTTCATCACGGCATAGCACAACAACCGTACCAATTTTATCAAGTCCTCTCCTGCCGGCACGACCGGCCATTTGAGTATATTCTCCAGGAAGTAATTGTCGAAATTCCTTGCCATCAAATTTCCTTAAAGTATCAAACACAACCTGCCAAAGACAGGTGAGAGTCATTTACACATAAAAGAAATGGGCATATTGGTTTAGAATCTTTAATCAGATACCTCAATAACAATTAATTAGTAGAAGTGACTTTTAGATACATGCAAGTAAAATATGTGGGAATAATTGGACTTCTTTTTATGATAGGACTCCAAGTAATCCCACTTAAGTGATAATAATTATTCCCCATGTTCGGAATTATGCATTGTCCACTTTCTGATGATGAAACAGAAAGCTGTCCTTACTCCTTGGATTCTACAATCCAATGTACTTCCCATAACTAATTAGTTTGATCCTATAATATATTGTTCTTGTTGTCTCCCTTGCTTGCTCAATATTAGTACTTTGAACTATTGAACTGGTGTCAAACAAAGTTCTACCAAGTAACTATTTCTGTAGAAACTCTCACAAGTAGATAATTACCAGGATATAGTTGGCGCGCCAATAGCTAATAATCATTGCATAACTTTCTTTATGCCCTAATATAAGCAAATGAAACCAACCAAGCACACAAATAAACTCGAAAATGATTATACATCCCTGATCTCAAACTTCTCAGTAACAACTTACCGTCCTGGCTGGAGCATTGACTCCCATGGCAAATGTCTCTGTTGAAAAGAGAATCTACGGAAAACATAAGAACAACATTAGAAGACCCAGAGAAAAAAGATACTGGATACATAGATGTATAGCTTAAAATGTAAACACATTATTAAATCTAACATAATAACAAAACACAAAAAAAAAAAAAAAAAAGAAACTCTGAATATTAAAGTATGTTAGTAATTTCACATGAGTGACCACAAGGAAATCATCTCAATTGGACTGTCCATAAATTCGAAGGACAAAATCCTGCAACGATGAATAGGAAAGTTCAACATGTTTTAAGAGAAGGATACTTTTGATATTTACAAAATCTCGAGCCTGGCAAAAAGAGAGAAATCTACAATATCCCAAAATTATTAATAGTTTGTCATTATAGACCTGTCTTAACTCTATGCCTCTTCTTCTACTAACTTTGCTAATTGTTTCACACATTATTTTCTAAAAATAGTTTTGGAGCCAGATGGACTTCGGGGGAAAGGGGGATAAAGGGACTGGAATCTCACGATTTTAGAAGTCGATGGGGTTTTGCTTTAACAATAAGTTTTTTATAAAACATGAGCAAAACTCTTTCTCCAAAATCAAGTCAATGCAGGAACCTCTACCTGTAATACTAAATTCACTATATAATTGAGTGTCCAAAACACATACACACAGACATACATTTTTATGCATACGTATATGTATACATGTTTTATGTATTTATGAAACTTGAGTACCCAAACTACATAAATGTGTCCTTTCTATCTATATATATGCATCATAGGCAACATGTCCAAAAGAAACACAAACTAACTTTACCTTCACAACCCCACGACAGAAAAGCATTTCAACAACTTCCTTGACAATTGGAAGTAGTCCTGCATGGTGTACACCAATTCCTCTCCGAAGAAGTCCTTGAACTCTAACAACCTGTAAGTAGATGCAAATCAAATTCGACAAACCTAACTATGTTAGCAACCAATAAAATTTAATACAATACCTGCGGCAGATTTCTGTCTGATCCTTTTAGCCTTGAAAATGCTTTATCACAAAATACCCGAATTTCACTTTTCTCTGAGCTACTAGTGAGGTCAGTTCCAGTCAAGTTGTCAGCTGATCTATCACAGCGGTTCTTTGAAAAGCAGAATATAACCACCTGCAGACACAAGTCAGCTAGTTAAGTAATGTATTTCTACCCAACAAGATAGCAAAAGAATCCATCTAACAATCACATTTTTAAAAGTAATAAAATCGACTAATCTTCAATGCACACTTATTTATAAGGAATATTAGAAGTTCTTGCCCAGAAATGTTAAACCTGATCTGCCAAGGATAAGGTAAGCGAAAATAGCAGTTCTTAAATAGAAATTGCAACAAATATAACTCAGACACATCACTAGTAAATGGATTATTCTGGGAGACAATTAAACATACTGGTAGGAGGGATATCTTTGAAAGCTTATTGATAAGCGATAACCATAGAGAAGCTTCTGATCTCCTCGAGCCATAACTGTTACCACCATTGGTTTGAGTCCCCGGATTAGCCCCAGAGAAGTTCTGCATATTCTGGGATCCAGAATGCTTATTCTGTTTTGCTTGAGAAGAATTTTCGCGCCTCATAGTCCTGGCCCTTTCATTGCCTGCTGAAGACCCAGAGTAAGATCCTGTCCCAGTTGCTGTAGCTGAGTTCTTCTTTCTGTACATATCTTTGGCAGCTTTTAACCCGTGGGGGATAATCTTTTCATTTTCACAAATTTTATAAAGGTCTCCAGAATAGAAAAGGCAATGCTCTAGAGGGACTGGTCTTTTTGTTGTCCTGTTCAAAGAAAAAGAAAACAACCATGATAAAAAAAAACAAGCTAAAAAGTTCAAACTCGAGAGTAATATAAGTTGGCCTACTTGCATGTCCCCTTAAGGTTTCTCTTATGCACACACTTCCCCTATGGTATTTACACTTACATTTACCTACTATGACATTTGATAATAATTTACAAATTTTCCCTTCTATTATCATGCCGTAACGGCGTAACACAAAAGGATTACA
Source organism: Erythranthe guttata (assembly GCF_000504015.1). The sequence goes on from NW_012192829.1 coordinate 703,287, forward strand.
TTAGCAGAAAAAAATTATTTTCTTGTAAAAATCCAATTTTATTCAGCTGCCGTTTGTATCAATAAGAAATTCACACGACACCTGATGTTTGTTCAAATTTGTGCAAAATCAAACTGAAGTTCGTCCGATACGCAGAACTCTACCAAAGAGGTTTAGTTTCACACTAAAGTCACACAAAAATATTAAACATTCATACACAGTATAAAAATAAATGATGATGTCATACTCTTGAAATTCACAAATAAAAAGTGCATGAACAATTCTTATCCAAAGTTTTAATTAAGTTTGTTCTCCTAAGCCCTCTAGCTCAAAAGTCACGATCGCCGTCTCTGATTATCATGCAACATCGTGGATCACCATCTATTGGTGAATAAGAGGAGCGAAGAACAAGTGGAGGAATCATCAGTTTAAATAATGAGTTTTGATTCGATTGTACTATGCCAAACTAAATTTGGATTCGGACATTTGCGCTTATATATGGTATTCTTCATTGAAAGCTAGAAGTGTTTGAATGATTAGGTTTTTATTCCATTTTTTTCCTGGGATAAACTAAATTTCCCTATTTGTATATTGGAAAAACATCAGGGAAAGAAAAGGTAGTTGTTACCTGGGATACCACAACGCAGTCTTCGTATATTAGATGAACCTCACAGGAGGTTGTTACAATTTGATAGACCTAGGGGAGTTGTTCTCCATAACGGAGAAATAACGAGAAGCCTCACAGTTACGTATAATTTTCAATAAAGGGAAACGGCCAAATTTGGCCTCTCAGTTAGTTTGTACAGATGTTAGTTTTAGTGAAGGTAAATGTAAGTTGACATACCATTCGGAAGGTGCCTATATTTTCGGCAAATGTTAGGGGAGGACATGCATATAACTCTATTTAATACATAGGTTTTTCTTTAGCATAGTACAAAGTCAAGTCATATAAGATTCTAAACTATTTTGCACGGTGTAGCGAAAATCAAGAAAATACTACTTACCCAGTAACACGAATTTGCTTCTGCTTTGTCCTACCAATCCAATCAGCAAACTCAATTGTGTTTGGTACCTAGAAACAGGAAGAAATCTGTTTAATGTAAAACAACTGGTACCGACATGTAGGAAAAATCACCTTGTACAAACTCACAACTTATTAGCAAGTAAAAATTAAAATGACCAACATAAATCAATCCCGTCCATCACATCGGACAAAATTAAACAATATTATGATACAAATTATTATTATCATGTTACCCAGGGGAGAGTTTCAATTTCTCATCACTAGCAATGCGCCTCATGGGACATGTGACGACAATTCTCAATCTAATATAATATTTTGAGCAGGTTAACTTAAAGTTTACGTGCACTTCGCAAAGAAAGATTCTCTATTTCCATGAGCTAGATAATAGGACATCATCCAACAACACTAAGATTCAAATCGACATGAATGATTATGGGATGAGTAAATGGAGGGGGCACCGTAAGAAGTAAACAAAAAGCGTGAAAGCAATAGTTTTTAAAAGCATGGCAAAATTCATTTAAAAACTAATTACCTCAATTCTTCAAGATTTTGGTAGAAGAAATACAATAATTGCTTAACTTGTCAAAAGCCAAAACTGGCAAGTGGAAAGATGGGATTCCCAAGCCGGAGGAAAAAGAAAATAACTTCGCAAGGTTTGGAACGGATAAATTATAAATGATATACTCAAATTCAAAAATTCATATGGATTCATGTATTCTACTCATTGGCAGTAATTTAATAAACTCTCCATGTTATAAAAGATAACTATATGCAATATGAAAGAGTAACCAATAAGAACCATAGCAATAAGATCACCCTTTGCACATTAATAATGAACAGTATGACTCAACCTGATACACATACCGTGGCTGAAAGTAGCACAAAGTTGATATGCCTGGGAAGCATGATGATAACTTCTTCCCAAACCACACCTCTTTCAGCATCATTAACATAATGCACTTCATCAAATATAACCTATCTTTCCAGACACAAATAAACAAACACCAAAAGTCTCAGAACAATATTCGCAAAGCAAAAAAGAAGTAAAAATGTGTGAAATATTGATAGGTGATATAAAATTCACATTGCAAAAGGAAGATTAATGTAAAAAAGAATCTCACCCATTCTATGTCACGTATGATATCAGCCCCCTTGTAGAGCATTGATCTTAATATCTCAGTGGTCATTATTAGACAAGAGGCCTCAGGCCTCAAGCTAACATCACCAGTGAGGAGGCCAACATCAAATTTTCCACAAAAGTCCCTATACTTCTGATTGCTGATGGTCTTAATAGGAGCAGTATATACAGCTCTTGTACAGTGCTGCATATGTTCAGAACTTTATGAGAAATTGCGATTCATAAGCTATACAGACCATAAAAACAGTCATTCCAAGCTCAACAAGATTTCAAAAGAAAGATTTAGTTAGGGGTAAAATTAAAAAAATGCCTCGCAAGTTTGACACTGAAATTATACCATCTAGTAACTTAACAAACACAGACATCAAACTACAGTGACTTACTTTTGTCGCCAGGGCAAATGCATATTCTGCGACAACCGTCTTTCCGGCTGACGTATGAGCTGCCACAAAAACAGAATCACCCTTTTCCAGATAAAATATGGCCTGTAATTAATAACTCGGCTGAGAAACATTTTAAGTAGTCAATCAAAATATTAAAATGCAATTTCAGAAGAACTCGCCACAATATCACCTATACTTACCCATATTTATGAAACATGAAAAAAAAAGAGAAAAAAAAAAGACACGAGTTTGTGAAAGGAGTCTTGGCGCTTTCCGTTTAGCAGGAAGTAAATTGTCACCCATTAATCGTATCGCTACCCCAACGTCAGTAGGAAAGTGTTTCCCTCAAACCAAGTGATGTTATCATGATTCGTCATGTTATTATCAATGCAACTTGGAGATAAGTTGTTTAATGTTGCATTTATTTTCGTAAAGTCGAAGTATGTCAACGTAACATCGGAAATGGACAATACCTCTTTTTGGAAAGGATCAAGTTCAAAAGGAAAATCAAGAGCCATATCAGGAACAAGTTCGTGAAACCTTTCTGCAATTTCTTCATTGCCACCACGAAGAGCCCATCCCTGGAGATAAATATCGGCTTAGTCTGCTAAATCATGGAAGTCTGATAAAATGATGGAATTACTTGCACAAAAGATCAAGAATGCTACAACAATTGGGTGAAATGTAACTGTTTAAACTTCACCTCTTTCAGTTGTGCAATACTTTCTGTATTTACATCCAATCTTGGTTGTGTTGATTCCACTGATTCCACAGACAAAATTTCATCCAGAACAGATGACTCCTTCATGATAACATCATCAACTGCATGTAACTCTTCTTCAGTGTCTATTTCCAGAGATTCATTGACAGGCGCGATCGGAGATTCTGATTCTGGCATATGACCTGGATAACAGCTGTAACATTAACCTCGTAGAAGTAAAAATAAATATAAATTGTGAGAGTTAAAAAATACATTTGGGTAACGAGACTCGAAACTGTCATTTCTAGCGAAGCGGCAATTCATTTGATCAACAATTGAGTTCAATAATTCAAGAAACAATGAGATAACCACAAATATCTTGCAGGAGAACCATATTTACGTTAACAAGACTAATAAAATCCTTCTGCATGAAGATACAGCTATAAAAATAGTTTAATGAATAGCAATCGTGCCGAAATAGGAAACTTTTGCTATTCTCTTAGTTGTTAAATCTTACAGGACTTAATTATTGTATTGATGTAAGAAAATTAAGGTAAAGAAAAAATGAACAGCTACTGGAACTAATAAACAAAGTTACAAAAACTACTTGAACTAATGCAAGCAAATGGATATAGCCTGTTGGTTATCCCAATCTCAGAATGAAAGCACTTCCATGACTGCTTGCAATATTTTTTTCCTTAATGTGCATTTCTATGGTAAATGAAAATTGGAAACTATCAAAAAAATTAGCTCTAGACGATGTCATCGATTCTAAGGCTGGATCAGGTATTGCCTGATGTTATCAAATAAAGCAAAAACTTCTCAGGGCAAGAAATTTGCCACTGCAATCACCCTAAGTATGTAGTAAACAGAACTATAATATCTATATAAGAGCTCATACCATCTCCCACAAATTTCATGACATCGTCTTCCCAAGCTTTCTTGAACAAGTCATCGAATTGCATTGATAGCTCGATCTGCAGTTTATTAATGTAAACAGATAAACCTTATTAAAATAGAAGAACAATGATAAATCACTATCTCTTCACAATAAAATAAGACGAAAATCATGAATACTGAAAAAGGATCCATTTAACGCCATAATGAATTCAGAAGATCGTAAAAGTGCTGCATAACCACCTTCGCATCCGGCGTGCTCTTGTCCACGTGTTCTTGCTCATAAACATTCCATCTGAAAGAATGCGCCTTCAAAATTTATAAACACCAAAGTTAAGCTGACATGATTGATGAATGACAGAAGCAAGAATGTTAATGTGCTGGAGAGAAGGGTTACCTTGAGATCACCTAGATCCATTCCTTTCTTAAAGCCTGGGGGAAGGGTCAGTGGAGGACCACCACGCAGAAGCTGACGGGCCCATTCACCATTGCAAGCACCGTCAGGAAGAATCTTTGAGGATGAATCAGCATTTCCCAGTCCACCTGGGCGAAAAGGGCGGCTGTTGATACTTCCTCTCACAAAATCCTTTGCAGGTCCAGTAATCCGTGGCAAAGCACCAGAATCCTCAGGTCCAGTTGCCATTTCTGATACATCCACCTAAGAGTATAAATTGTGGAAGGAAGTTTATAATGCCAGAGCTTAAGGATGAACTCTGCGAAGAAACTGGAAATCGAGTGGAAAGAAATTCTCTTATTGATGACAATGTCAAAACCTACACGTGTATCTTTCTTTTTCTGGAAACCGAATGTAGCTTTACGAACATTTATGAACTGAGAGAAATATAATGTCGCTATTATATTTCTCATCTTTGTTTATGAAAGCATCAACTAGAGGAATTAAGGCTCAATAAATTAAGGCTCAATAATTAATTGTGCACAAATTATTTCTTCATATAACTGATTATTCTCCATGCTTCTTATGATTAATTTTTTTTTAATTATAATAAAATGGAAACTTAGAGAGAAACAGCTTTCCGCAGGAAATTTACTAAACAATCCTCTTTTAGACTGATGGCATGTATCGATAGATATACGTCCCTCTTCAACAGATTGAAGAGAGAGACAAGTTCTCGTCATTGTAGTTTCATGATACTGTATTCTATGCATTGTCCTTTTATATGATAAAAATGAACTGTGCCTTAGCCACGTGTAAGGTCTTTATTTTTTTAAATGAAATACTCTAACTAGGGGAAGAGGTTGTAATTTTGATAGACAGCAAAGTCATCGCAGTTCCCATAAATTTAGATCTTCAAATATCATGGTTTCTGGAGTATAATTTCAACTAGTTCATCCAAAAACCAATTCCCTGGCCTCGCTTTCAGTTTTTAGACCTTCACTGATTGACTGAAGTAGGCACCTTACCTCGACATAACCTACTGCATAACATTAACTAACCAGTTGGTTCTTTAGCCCAACATAACCTACATTAAATACCCAGTTGTTTCCTATTTCTATAATGCAAAACAGCCATCTCCAATCGGCACGAGCCATTAATCCCAATTAGGAAACAGCAAATACAAGATGTTACAATGAATCCACAAAATAATAAATGACCACTTACACGAATAAGATAGAATAGGGAAATCTCTCATTACATACCTCTAACGATTCAGGCTCCCACCTTTTCAGCTCTGATTCGCACTCTTTCCGCCTCGAAGGCATTTCCCAAGATGGAGCAACCACAGACCGTGGCATTGATGGCTCCAGCTGAATTTTAGCTCTGTCAAACCAGTCGAATTCCCACTGTCTGCCAGCATTTTGCGGAGAAAAAACATCTTCGTCCAACCTCGGAACTAAATATTTATCCTTGATATACTCCTTTATGGTTTCTGGTGTTTCCTTAGGGAACGCCGGCGGCTGTTCAACAAATTCATACAATCAATTTTTCCATTCTACAACCTAAATTAACCGCAATTCACAAATTCTGCTTTTAAAATGTTCAATTAAAAAATCGAAGAAAAACAGAGTGATAATTAAAATTAATTCGTACACATATGTTTAAATTAAATGTATGCAGAACAAACATAGATGAGAGTGCTGCTCTACAACAATGTAAACGTGATACAGAGTGTCCAAATTAACCCTAATTCACAAACTCTGCGTTCATAAAACGGCAAACAATGCAATGATGCAAGTGCGAGCATGTTCTAAGAAACGGCCAGAGAAAGAAAAAAAATAACGCAACCAGAATTATACAGTTCAACATAAGAATTTTTACGGCATTTCAACAGAAGAAAACTCACGAGAACGAAATCGGGAAGAGAGTCGAGAGGGTTGCGGCGGCGTTCGACGGGCGGCAGAGGTTCAACCCTAAGGCGGCCGCTATGTCCGGTAAACCCGACCCGGAAAGGGAGCTCGTTCGGCGCAGGTACCCGATCCATTTTTTCTCTACTTCACTCTTTCTGAGCAAGTCATTCGATTTTCTACGAATTATATACTCCGTGGTTTCCGGCTCACTGACATAAAAGAGAATGCAAAACCACATTAAAACCCGGATCAGGGGCAGAATTGTCAGACAGTAAAAGCATCATTTCAGTGTTAATTTCACTTTTGATTGTTCAAGTATACTTAAATTTCAATTTTAACCCCAAGTATAATTTTATTTACTTATAATCCCACAACTATATAATGGTCATCTCTTTGTTGGACAAATTTTATTGATAATTTTATAGCAATTGACTTAACATTCATCATTTTTTTTTTACTTAACTAAAATATATAATCTATCTTTGAGTTCGATTAGAACTATTGATTTACGTAATTGGAAGTAACCAATTTGGTTTACGATGAAACCTAGAATTCGAACACTGACCGAATTTGACCACCTCTAAAGAATAGTCTTCAACAGAAAATTGAAGAGTAACGGCAGCAAGTAATTGAGTTAAGTAGTTCCTCATATCAAATTATTGACTCTATAGCTTGATGTTCAGAATCATCACTTCTCTTTGCATAAATACTAATTGAATTTCAATTTCGGACATTTGATTGACTTGAAGTTTAATTTTTCGATCAACTACTATAATAAAACCATCGTCTTTAATATAAATAAAATTAGAAAGGAAAAAAATCGACAATAAAGATTAACAAATATATGGTTAGGGGTAAAAGAATGAATCACAATCAAACTTTTTCGATGACAATTGCGTTTTTTTCTAATACTGGCTAGATAGGGTAAATTGTTGATTATAACAAACTTTTGGGGGTGGTAAATATAGTTTTTCAAACTTGAGAGGGTCTAGGTGTAATTTGATAGAACCTTTAGGGAAGTACGTATAATTACCCTTTTATCAGAGTTATCAAAAATGGAGTTTGGAAGCACAAATACGTTGGCAATGGATGCAGCTATGGAGAGAGCCAGAGAATTTATAGAGAAAACCACAGCCGGCGAAGAAGCCGATCGCGTATCGCGGCTCACTTTCCCCACTCACCAACCGCACTCGGAGCCGAGTTTCTGGGAGTATTTCGTTCTCAGAGGTATTCGGGTCGAACAAGTCCGACCCGGTTCGTTCGTTTGCTCTTTCAAAGTGCCGCCTCGTCTCACTGTAAGTCTGCACCCTAAAACCCCATACCTACCGTTCATTTTCGTGATTCTCTCCTGGAGAATTTCTGAATTGTTTTGCTGGTTAATCAATTTTAGGATATAAATGGAAACTTGTCCAATGGCGCGATTGCCGCGATGGTCGATGAAATTGGGGCTGCGGCGGTCCACCACGACGGCCAGCCGATGGATGTGTCGGTGGACATGTCAATCTCGTACATTTCGCCGGCGAAGATGAATGTAAGCCCTCCCTCATGCAATTTTTAGCTTTGTTCTCAGATAGCTCCGGTGTATGAATATGATTTTGCCCTAATTTTGATCTTTGATAGGTAGTGCCCAGATCCACCAGTCACACACCATTGAAATAAATTTTAGAAGAGATGTGTAGAGAGAGAGAGAGGATTTAGGTGAGAGAGAAACTTATTGAAAAATCTATGTTCTATTAAGATTTAACAGATAATGGTTAGATGTTCCTTTTTAATATTCAGGCAAATCGTTTCACCGTTTTCTTTGTAATATTTACCGACTTCCCAAAGAATTTCTCGACACTTTGTTTCATGTGGAACTTTAGTTAAACTTCTTGCAACTTGCAAATAACTATTCTTTTCCGTTCGTTAAATAGATTGTTCGAAATTAGAAGGTTGATACTAGTTGATACTTTTTGCACATGTTCTACCGTCCTGGCATTCTAAATTACATGCATTAATGATCCAAAAGCACGAATCATCATTTAGTTTTGGTTCTTACAGAACACAAAGTCCATGTAATAATTGTACAAATATGTAACTAAATACCGACATCTTAGTACAGTCCAGACCTTGGTCCTGCTCTTTGTAAGCATTGATTCGATGTCCTATTGACATCTTCAAGCCATAATTTTATTTATCTTGCATTATTTTTTTGTATTGGCAGGATGAATTGGAGATTACATCTAGGTTGTTAGGTCGGCAAGGTGCTTACTCTGGAGCAAGTGTTCTCATACAAAACAAAACGACTGGTGAAGTTGTTGCTGAAGGGCGGCATTCCTTATTTAGCATACCTGCAAGCAAAATGTGAGACTCTAGGTACTTTTTGTATCGATCTAGAATGAGAATGTCACTGCTTATTTGTGTAATAATAATCTATAGTTGCTTTCGCGTTGATAAAACTTCCAGTGTAAATATGCTCGATTTAACCTATTCGAAGTAAGGGTCAGTGTGCATTGTCAGAAACAACGTAGGGGTGTTCGTTCTAATTTTTTTAACACAAGGGCTTTTTTAGCCTTTCGAGATTACAAAGGGGTTCTGTGCGCAATTAACTCTCTTATTATTAGTGATAATAAAAAATAGTGATTGATAGTATAACAGATATTACATAAAAGTTAAGAAGCATAAAACAGGCCACTAAACATTCATGATGATTTGAAAGATAAGATAGGATAGATCATGCTTCTTCACCTTTAGATTCAAAATTTGAACAATGCTCACAACACAATCATAATCAATCTTTTTTGTATCAATAAGAAATTACGAACGCAATTCCAGAATCAATAACAAGAAATTTCGGGTGGGGAAAGAAAAACACCAGCTGTTATATAGGTCGGCGAGATTTATTTTTTTCGTCACTGTAAAATTTGAACTCAATTAGTTTTGTATTACTCCCTGGCTTTTAACATGTCAATCCAAAGCCAAACGGGAATAAAGGGTCCAATGAATTTTCTCCGGAATGTACCGGAAGCTGGTCGACGCTTCTGAACCAAGTCATGGGAAGTTTTCCTTGAAATGGATAATCGCCAAAGATAACATCTGTGATTCCCCTTCCTTCCGATCCAGGCAACCAAGCAACAACCAGAGCTTCTATTTTCTCCAAAAGCGACGGCTCTACAACCAAGGGCCTTCCAGTAATTAGAATCACCAAAGTCGGAACTTTGTCAGCAACTAAACTTGCCAGCTCAGCGCCGTTGAAAGGAATTTTTAATTCCGGATCATCACCGCCGGATTCAACGTAAGGACCCTCACCCACAGCTACGATAGCAAATGAGAATTCTTCACCGGAAAATGTTTCCGGAGAAGGGTTTTGTTCGTATACCACTTCTGTATTGTGGTCTACCATTTCTTTTATTGCTTCCAACATAGTTGTACCTAAAAAAAACAAAGACCCCAGAAGTTCAATAACCAAATATGCACAATTCTCGAAAAAAAAAATTACAATTCACGATACGAGTAACTGGAATTTGGATAAAATTATTTACCTTCAGTTATTTTGCCAGATGTTCCTTCCCAAGAAATTGTCCAGCCACCACATTGATATCCAAGATTATCAGCATGCGTTCCTGCCACAAGAATTCGTTTCGCTTTCTTGTTTAGAGGGAGCAAAGGTTTCTTAGGATCCTTTCCATTCTTTAACAACACCAAAGACTTGCGAACAGCTTCACGTGCCAATTCTCTGTGTGCCTGAAATTATATATATATACATAAGCATTTGATTTCCGATGCAGCCAGAACATCACTAAGTTTGAACGAAGAAACTAGAAACCCCCCAAGTGAAAAAGTATGAGAGACAGCAGTTAAACGAAATCTTCAAGAAAGGTAATTGTCAATTACAGTTCTCGGTTATTTTGTCATATTATCCAATTCTCGGTTATTTTGAGCAAAATCTGTCAATAAGATGAATAAAGATAGAAAGTACCTTACAACCAACCAAATCTAGTAAAGATCTATCAGCCATGGGATGCTCGAAAACTCCAGAAACGAATTTGACTCTCAGGATCCTCTCTACAGCATCATCGATCCGAGCCATTGATATCTCCCCTGACTCAGCAAGAGAGAGAAATTCTTCCAAGAACAATTCATATCTAAAAGGAACCATTACCTGCATATTTGTGAGACGGACATTAGTTTTAAGGAATTACCAAACTAATATCTGGCAACATTTTCATTCAAATATAGTATCTACCATATCAATTCCAGCATTTACGGTGGACAGAATACTTTCACGGTAATTTGAACCATGAGGGGAATAAAGCCGGTCCAGAGCTTCCCAGTCTGAAATCACAAATCCCTGCAGTAGATCATTGTTTATGTATGAGATTTTTCAATATATAATTTGATAAAAAAAAAAAGGGAAAAATATAATAACATGATAATTCAGAATTGAAAGATGACATCAATGAGAAAACATCTTCTCGAAAAACGGAGTTAGTTGCATGCGATGATAAAAGATTCTGCACTAGTCATTTAGTTCTATGACTTGTATCACATTTACATTGTTATGATAAATTTTGACTTTTTCCTTCTAAAAATAAATATGGGAGAGCTTCCATTATGAGATGATGTGGATAACTCAGTTATATTTACCATGAATCCCAGCTTCTTTTTCAGAAGTTCGGTAAGAAGAAAATGGTCGGTGTGCAATTTCTTTCCGTTCCAACTAGAGTATGATGCCATTACAGTGCAAACTCCCTGAGAAATACAATCAAGATATGGTGCTAGGTGGATTCTCTCCAAATCATCATAGGATGTTATCGTATTCCCTTCGTTTGTACCGTTCTCGGTTCCTCCATCTCCAACAAAATGCTTGGCAGATGCAAGAACGTTGTTTCTGGTATAAATTGGACAGACAAATGCGCACACCTTTACAATCAGTTGAGGAGAAAATAACTAAATCACGGAAAACAAAAGTCAAATCAATTTAATATAGTCAAAATATATTTCGGGCCAAAGTGACGTTATTATTTTGGGAAAGTCAGGCTAAAAGAATGTAGACAAATGAAATATGGTGAATAAAACCAATCAGATGATATTGAGATTTATTGACAGAAAGGTGATCAAGATTGTCAATGAAGAAATAAAACAGGTTATTTATATAATGGGTGTTGAGAAACCACTTAATTACCTTCCTGCCACAAATGGGTAGCCTTTGAGATGCCCTTCCGGAGGCTGCCCTTGCAAGCCTGTGACGATAGAGGTCATCTTTCTGACAATTTCAGTGTCTTCACCATAACTTTCGTAGCATCTTCCCCATCTGGGGTCTCTGCTAACCTGAATAGGTATAGTTAACGATGCTTAGTACTAAATATTGATCATCACACGAAAAAGAGCAACTAAATGCAGCAACTTATTCGCTCAATAACAACACAATAGTTTGTCGGCAAAATTGAATTTGTCTAGAATGATTCAGCTTGGAAAAGTGTTACGAACCATAAACTGATCATGTTTGCTAGTAAAAGAGTAGTATTAATAAACATAAAGAAAACCATCGGTGCAACAGAAAAGAATTACATCACCCTAATAATCGGTGGCTGAAACATGAACAAGTACGCGGCGAATGCATTTTGCATAAATTTAGTGACATGTATAGACATATTGATATATGTATGTATATATAAAATATTGACGAATCGATATAGCTTACAGCAACACATGGAGCAAATGCATACTGAGCGCCGCTTGCCCTAACTTCAAGAGCTGTTACCTCCCCAATCCTCCTAGCCAAATCAGCATCTCTAAATTGCATAGGAATTATGTGTCATTAGTGTAATCATGTAACCAAAGAATAAAAAAGTTCCAAATCAAACAAAAAAATCGTATTACATGCTGAAGGGCATAGACATCTACAAATATCACGTAATCAAAGCATTAAAGAATTTGAATCGAGACAAAAATTTCATCGACGTGTCCACATGCACATGGGAATCGACAAATAAATCCAACAAACTTTTTTGATATACTGTCGTTTTAAATGAGTTACAAGGTGAAAGAATCAAAGGGATGCATTTACTTTTTGGACACATAAATTACCTGAATTGTCAGATTAAATTTCCGTTGACCAATACGTATGCATACTCAGTCCATAAGTACCGAAACTTTTCCTATTTGACATTTCTTTCCTGCATTGCAAACACTATCTCCTTATCCTTATTCCAGAGATTCCTAAATCTTCTCAAGAAATTATGCTTATATTTTCCAACAAAACACAAAATCTCACTTTCGCGACTAAGTTGGAAGATTTCCATCTCAAACAAAATGCCTTATTCCGAAAATAAGTGCTCCTGATAATTTTACTTTCATTGAGGAACTTCAAACTATGTAGGCTTCACTTTCTTCAATCGGAAGTGGATTGATCTGATAACTTCTCCTAGGAACTTGATCTAAATAGACAGCATTTATAATTCAAAATAGCTTGATGCATGATTCGCGACTTTTATGTATTCCTATTTATGGTTATCCCCTCACACTTAGCTTGCCCCCATCTTTATAAGTTGTTCGTATTAAGACTCTATAACAAGAGTAACCCGATCGTATTTAATGCATACATGAAAATGAACAATCACTAACATAATAATCTCCAAGTATAGTAACAAAGATAAGGACACAAAACGGAGATCCTTGGAAGTATTTAACACATCTTGTAACAGAAAATGAAACAGCAAGAGCTACAATTAAAAGGGGCTGCTCACCTAGTGGCACCAAGGCCAATGTTATGAGGAAAAATGGTGGTGCCATAGACATTGTTGTTACCATGAACAGCATCGGTTCCGTAAATAATGGGGATTCCGAGACGAGTCTCGAGCGCCCCCTTCTGTAAGCCATCAATCATGTCTGCCCAATCTGCTGATTTTGCATTCTCAAATGGCTTACTCCCACCCCCACTCAGCACACTCCCTAACCATCAACCACTAACCATTAGACCACCACAGGTGAATTAAACATCAACCGGAAATCACAACAACAAAATGTTTTTTAATATCGAAGCAGAAAAGCAAGACACTAAATTAAATGTGCAATGCGTATATATGTGTGTGTATGTGAGAGAGAGAGAGAGAGAGAGAGAGAGAGAGAGAGAGAGAGAGAGAGAGAGAGAGAGAGAGAGAGAGAGAGAGAGAGAGAGAGAGAGAGAGAGAGAGAGAGAGAGAGAGAGAGAGAGAGAGAGAGAGAGAGAGAGAGAGAGAGAGAGAGAGAGAGAGAGAGAGAGAGAGAGAGAGAGAGAGAGAGAGAGAGGACCTATAAAGCGGTCCTTAATGACGGAAGGAGTGGCGACGCTGCGCTCGATCTGGGTCATTTGGCCGATCTTTTCGAGGAGAGTCATACGAGAGAGGAGGTCCTTGACCCTGGCTTCAATGGGGGCGTTTAGGGTTTTGTAGATGACGCATTCCATGGTGTTTTGGACTGTTGACCTTTTTTTCTGGTTGCAGGGGGCTCACCTCACTCAGCAGCAGTGTGAGAGAGAGAGAGATGAAGAACAAGGAAGAAGATGCTTTCTGGCACCAACTTTTTATTTGTACGTGCAAACACAATATTTTATCTTTATCCTGATAATGTTAATTATTAATTAATTAGTTAACTACTGTAGGAAAAGCTGTGCAAGGAAATAGAATCTATTGAGTAATTAACGAGTTAATTTGATCCGGTTTTTTTCAGATTAATTTGATCCGGTTTTCTCATATTTGTTTTTAAATTATGGTCACCCCGAGTTAAGGTTAAATTATAAAAAGACCCATTTTTGTTTGGGAAATTACAGTCACCTCTTTAACTATGAATCTTCTTACACATTTATTCTTACGGTGTCAAATTTAGTGAAATATTCTATTTTTTGTGAATATACATCAGTTTGTACCCCGTTTTACCCCAATCGAACTCCACACTTTGAAACAAGATGATCATAAAATGTGTCATTTGGCTTGTAAGTTTCAGATTGTGGTGAATCTGAAATTGTTTTTGCACAAAACGAGTACAAATAATGAACATTTTACGGAATTTTGAAAATTGTGTTAAATTAGACACCATAAAGAGATTCATAACCGAGGAGTGGTTGAATTACCCAACATGAGGGAGTGGTTGTAATTACCCTAACATGAGCGGGTTTGCCGTAATTTACCCTATTTTATTCAATAAAATAGTTGCCCTATGTTTTGTTTAGCTAAAAAGTCTCACTGTGGATATTAAATGAATTCAAATCTACTATAGTAACTATTGGATAAGGCAAATCAGAATAAACCTGGTGAATATAAAACACTTCATAAACCAAATTATTACTTAAAAAGGCAGAGTACTGTGCAAATCAATATAAAAAAAATTAAAAAAAACTATAAACAGTAAAAAAAAAAACCCTAATAATCTAAACTAAAAATCTAAGGTACTGTTTGGCACTCAAGCTTGATCTACACCGTTAACACGGTCAGAATCGAAGAACCTATGCCAAAACCAATGCTTCTTCCAAACACGCTCGTTCATTTCGTCGATCGGGATCCCCTTAGTCTCCGGCAGCAAGAACACGGCGAAGCTGCCCATTAACACAATCCAAAAGGCGAAGAAGAAGAATATTGCGGCTCTCATTTGGCACAGCATTGTTAGGAAAACTTGAGCAATGAGGAATGTGAATATCATGTTCGTGCTCACGGCCACGAAGAATCCAGCCGTTCGTGTCTCGAGCGGGAATATCTCGCTCGGAATCAACCACCCCAGCGGGCCCCACGACCACGCGAACCCCATGACGAACACGCAGATGAAGCACAACACCAGGTATGCCAACGGCTTCGGTATTACATTCGTCGCCTTCAAATAATGCGCGAGGATCGATCCCACAACAACCTATACATATATATATACAAATCATTCATTAGGGTTTATTTATTTTAATTGACCTCGCAGACATAAAATGCTGGTTCCGCCACTGCATGCGCGCGTGTATAATTAATATATAAAAAAAATAAAAATAAAAATAAAAATCGATTAATTGTACCTGAGCAATAAGCATCTGGACAGCAGCTTGAATAAGCAACTTCCTCCTCCCAAACTTATCGACGCCAAAGACCGCAACGAAAGTGGCGGCAACGTTAATGCCGCCGGTGAGCACAGCTGACAGCAACGAAGCGTCCGCGCCGAGGCCCATCGTCTGAAAGAGCACCGGCGCGTAAAACATGATGACGTTAATCCCGGTCAACTGCTGGAACACCTGCAAGACCATCGCGCAAAACACCTGCGGGAAGCTCGACTTCTTCCTCAGGTTTCTGAAAGGCGTCTCGATCTTGGCGGCCGCCTCCGTGGCCCCCACAATCTCTTCGAACTCCCTCGCCACGTCGTCGACGCCGCGCGTGATCTTGAGGGCCCGCATGCCGTCCTCCTTGTGTCCCCGCTCGATGAGGCTCGTGGGGGTTTCGACTATGAAGATGGAACCCACGCCGAGGAATATGGCGGGAATCGCGGCTAACCCTAGAGAGATCCTCCAACCGTAGGGGTGCAAGCTCGCGGTGAAGTAGTTGACTAGGTTTGCGATTAGGATTCCGATCGTGATCATGAGCTGGAAGCACACGTTGAGTCCTCCTCGGTACTTTGCCGGAGCGATTTCCGATATGAAGAGCGGCACCGCCTACAATGTTTTATGTTGTTAATCAATACATACCTATATAATACAGATTAATAGAGTTGGAACTAGCAAAATCCTATTAATTTAGCAAAATATTAAATTATTGATTTATAAAATTATACAGTTGGGACTAGCAAAATTCTATTAATTTAGCAAAATATTAAATTATCGAGTTAAATTATACAGTCGGGACTAGCAAAATTCTATTAATATAGCAAAATATTAAATTATCAAGTTAAATTATACAGTCGACACTAGCAAAATTCTATTAATTTAGGGAAATATTAAATTATGGAGTTAAATTAGAGATACGGTACCTGGTTTCCGAATCCAACGCCGGCACCCAAAAGAACCCTACCGACGATGAGCATGTAAATGTTGGCGGCAGCGGCGTTGAGTACGACGCCGACGAAGAAGAAAGCAGCGGCCATCTGCATGGTGCGCTTGCGGCCGAACTTCTTGCAACACATTGAGGCGATCCAGCTGCACAACACCGCCGAGAGATACAACGACGAGGTGAAGAGCTGGAGCAACTGGTTATCGTATTTGCAGTAGTTGTTCTCTCTCGCTCTGTGCTTCTTCTCGTACACACTCCGGAAGAATTTCAACAGGAAATCGTCCATCGACGTCACTCCCCCTATACAAATTAAATCAAATTAAAAAATAAATATTACCGGATATTATAATTAATTCAATTTGTTTATGTATATGTATATATATATGTATGTATAAATTAATTACCGGATATGCCGATGTCGTAGCCGAACATGAGGCCGCCGAAGGCTGCGATGATTGAACAAAGGACGACCTGTCCGGTGAGTTTGGCCGGGAAATCACCGCCGCCGCCGCCGTTGTTTGCCGCCGCGATTTGTGGTGCCATGGTGTTGTAGATTTGAGAGAGAGAATGTATGTGAAGAAGATGTGTGTGGTGGTATGTATGTATGTATAATGTATGTATATATAGAGAAGAAGCAGAGACCAAAGAGGAGACGGATTTAACATAATAAGTTTGAGTTGTAGTTTAACTATAATACTATAAATTAGTATTGTAGTTCAGATATTGTTGGAATATCTGTTGATATAAAATCCTTTTTCATGTAGGATTAATATAGATAATGCATTATCTAAAATCCTATCCAATTTTCGTAATTCAAATATTAGTGTTGGAAATTTATTAATTAGTGCATTATCTATGTATTAGAGGGCCTAATTATTTATGCATAATTATTAATTACCATGTTAATTAAGTGGGAAATGATGAATACATAACGGCTTTTAGTAAATGTAGGATATTTTTTTAATTTTAATTTTTATCCCTATTTTATAACGCATTTTAGTAGCTATAGACATTTTAATATAAAAATTAATTCTCATCCAATATTTATCATTACCTGTCTATAGAACTACATTATTCTCTACAATTTTCAATCTCAACACATCTGAACAAACTCTTTAAATTCGTTTATACTACAAAATATTTTGTCCGATGGAAAATATTCATTATAATCGACTTATTTAAACCTCTCGAGATGATTCTCGTCCAAAGTAGTAACAAAATTAATATATATTATAAAATATGGCACAAAAAACATAAAATGAATATCTGGCACAAAAAACAAAAAAACAATTTCGCACCGAAATGAATTTTTTTTACCTCAGCCTTATCATCCTCCAAGACCAATAAATCAATGTTCTTGGTAACTAATGATGATTAATCGTGTGATATTCTTCTAAAGTAATGTCGATGAACACTTATAAAAAATAGTTTGAAAGAATAAGATGAGATATATTAGGTTTTGAATATTTTTTAAAAATGTCCTACAATTACTAAAATACGTCCTGCATTTATTACCACCCTAATTAAGTATTATGTATAAGGCCTAATAGATGTACAATTCCATTGTATAAGGCTACAATGGAAGGCCAATAAAAAAAAAATTAATAATAATTATGTCATTAATTAAATTAGTATTATTTCATGATTTATTGAATATGATACCATCTTATATATAAAGTTTTACTATTTTTTGTTTTCAAAATTGTAATGTGGCAAGCTTTATTGAATGACTTTCCTACATTTTAAATTTTGTGCCATTAACAATTGCAAATATAGTCTACAAAATATTGAACTTATGCTTTGCTTCAATCTTTTTTAAGTAAATTCATTGGTAAATGCTTATTGTTTTATTAAAATATTTTAACTTTTAATTCAAATAAATAAACCTTTTAATTTTTGTGATTATAAAATTTTCTATTAGTTGTTGTTGTGTTTTTTAATTTGCGTGTATGTACTCGGATATGACTACTAATCGAATATAACTATAGTATGTATTATGTATAATTGTGATAATTCGATGAACATGAATGTATACCAAGTTATTTACTCTTGGTTTGTTAATCGTAGAAATACACATAATCACGTACATCTATGTTTTGGTGCAGTTATCAATCAACCAATGTAATTAATTCCGCTGCACCATATATATAACTCTAAGTATTACTTGTGGAAATATAAATTTAACCAAAGAATTAAGAAAGATAAACTTAGGTAAGAATAAAATAACTTGGACTACAGGTACGTGCCCAAATTAAAATCAAACCAAACGTAGACCATAATCTCTTTACTCATAATAATACACCAAAAATTTCCTGACAACTCTCTCCTAATTCTTTCTTTTTAACATATATTACTTTTAATTTATATATATATGAACCCAATGAACACTAACTTACCTATCTCATTCATTTTCATCACTAAGTTGGTACACATTCCGCACACATGGAAAACGTGCTAATATTCATCAGCTTAGCAGCTGCCACATCAACTTATCTCCTATGGTTCTGGCTCTTGGCCCGAAAGCTAACCGGGCCAAAAGCCTGGCCGCTCGTGGGCAGCCTCCCGTACCTCTACATGAACCGCCGGAGAATCCACGACTGGATTTCCGGCAACCTCCAATCCTCCGCCGCCGCCACGTACCAGACCACCACAATCGCCGTCCCGTATTTCGCTCGCAAACAGGGCTTCTACACGGTGACGTGTCACCCCAAGAACATCGAGCACATTCTCCGAACCCGGTTCGACAACTACCCGAAGGGGCCGACGTGGCAGACTGCCTTCCACGACCTCCTCGGCCAGGGCATATTCAACAGCGACGGCGAGACGTGGCTGATACAGAGGAAGACCGCCGCTCTAGAGTTCACGACCAGAACCCTCCGCCAGGCCATGGCCCGGTGGGTGAACCGGACTATCCGGACCCGTTTGTGGGTAATCCTCAACAAGGCCGCGAAAGAACGCGCCCCGGTTGATTTGCAGGATTTGCTGCTCCGGTTGACGTTTGATAATATATGCGGGCTGACTTTTGGTAAAGACCCGGAAACCCTGTCGCCGGAGATGCCGGAGAATCCGTTTTCCGTCGCGTTCGATTCCGCGACGGTGGCGACTCTGCAGAGGCTTCTCTACCCTGGGTTTCTGTGGCGGCTGAAAAAGATTTTCGACGTGGGAGGTGAAAACCGGCTGAGGAGGAGTCTGCATGTGGTGGAGAAATATATGACGGAAGCTTTGGACGCAAGAAAAGAATCTCCGTCCGATGATTTGTTATCGAGATTCATGAAGAAGAGAGATGCCGACGGTAATTTTTTCCCCAGCTCAGTTCTGAAGCGGATAGCACTCAACTTTGTGCTCGCCGGAAGGGACACCTCCTCCGTCGCGCTCAGCTGGTTTTTCTACCTCGTCATGAACACGCCTCGCGTGGAAGAGAAGATCGTCGCCGAAATCACGGCGGTTTTGGGGGAGAGCCGCGGCGGAGATTCTATAAAATGGGTTGAGGAGCCGCTGACGTTTGACGAAGCGGATAAGATGGTGTACCTGAAGGCGGCGCTGGCGGAGACGCTGCGGCTGTACCCGTCGGTGCCTTTGGACTTCAAGTACGTTGTGGCCGACGATGTTCTGCCGGATGGTACTTTCTTGCCGGCGGGTTCGACGGTGACGTACTCGATATACTCGGTGGGGAGGATGAGGAGTGTGTGGGGTGAGGACTGTATGGAGTTTAAGCCGGAGAGGTGGCTCTCCGGCGGCGGGGAAAGGTTCGAGCTGCCAAAGGATGGTTACAGGTTTGTGGCGTTCAACGGAGGGCCGAGGACTTGCTTGGGGAAGGACTTGGCTTACCTGCAGATGAAGTCTGTGGCGGCGGCGGTGCTCCTTCGTTACAGGGTGGTGCTGGTTCCCGGCCACCCCGTCGAGCAGAAGATGTCCTTGACTCTGTTCATGAAGAATGGGCTCAAAGTGTACCTGAAGCCACGAGAGCTGGTGGCGCCGCCACCACCCAAAGCTGCTATGTCTGCATAGTGTGCAGTCATCGTTAATTACTTTTGCTAAAGTTCAGTGTGTGTGTGTGTGCATGCATGTTTATTTGATGTTTGTTGAGTTTCCACATCTGTTTGTGTGTTTGTTATATATATTCTCAATATATATATATATATATATATATATATATATATATATATATATATATATTGTCCGTTTCAAATACAGTTCAGAGTTCAGACAAATGCAACAATGTATTAAGCAGCTTCCAAGCTTTCATAACTGTATACTTACATGGGTGCTATACCCTTGATAATAATGAATACTACTAAAAATCAAGCAACTTTCAGTGTGTGTAAATTATATACAATAAAGCTGTATACCTCCATATATACGCTCATTCCAATGAGAGTCGGGTGCACGATTCTTATGGAGGTTTTAACTTGGAAGGCCGAAAAACGAGCCTTCGAATCTACGCTCTACCAAAATCAGCTAATAGAGAAGAACAAAAGAGCTCTTCAAAATTCAACTCTTAGAGCAACTACTACTTTCCCCCATTTGCTTTTTTCGATTTTGATGTGAAAAAAGCTCTATGCTTCGTGGCTCTTGTTTCACATGTTACCCCTATATACGAAGTAAATAACCATCATATATATATACTAATTCTCGGCTCTCAATCCACGATTTTTTCTCCAGTGGAGAAAAGATTCCAGACCACAGTTCCAACTAAGTAGAGACCCACCGAGACCTGGAAAACATCGTCCCACGACCCTGCACAAATAAATAAATAAATAAAATAAACTTCGATTACCCACATCTCACATCACAAAAATAATAATCTTTGAGAGGATATATAATATATATATACACACACACACACACTGCACACAAGCACACATACCATGTTGCAAGATATAACCAGTGGCAGCAGTACCAAAAACACCAGCCAGAACTCCAGCAGTATTAGAAAGACCAAGCAACACACCCTGTCATAATATTTCATATCAATAAATCATAAATACATAGTTATAACAAAAAATAAAAAAAATAATAATAATAATAATAACACATTTTTCGTTGCAGAAAAGACTTACTGAATATCGAGGAGCAATATCTTGATGGTTTGAATACAACCCTGATTGTGAGAAAGCATCCAATCCCTGCGTAAAAAGCAACTCTTAAGGGAAATCGAAGCAATTTAAACAACTGATACACAACTATAACTATTTTTTGGATATACTATACCCGATAAAATTCATGACTATAATGTGATATTTAATTAAGCAAAAATAAGTAGGAATTAATACGAGTACAGGGTAATAAACGTGAAATGTTTTTCTTTTAAATTTTTATACTTTAGCTGAGGATTTTGATTCTCTTCGACACAGCATAACAACACACCTGACTGCACGCCATACACAAAACGGCCATTGTAGGGGTTTCAATATGTGTCAACTGAGTTAAGAAGAAAGCAGGGCCTAGAAATCCAATCGTCTGCATGATCTGCATATATTTATCAAATTAAATTAATAAATCGAATTAATAAATACAATTTACATACGGTAATAAAAAGAGTGCATTACATTACCTTTCTAACAATGGTGACAGATACACCTCGGCTGACAAGAGTATCTGCAATCCAACCACCCAAATTGGCAGCAAAGGCCATAGTAAGCCACGGAAACACCGAAAACAGTCCCGACTCAGTAAGATTCAACTTCAACACCTACACAAGAAATTCATAGTAAAAAACCGAACACGGTCTACTTTATAATGTCAATTACGAATTAAAATATGTGTACCGTACTTCAAGAAGTAAATGACAATTCAATATTCCACTGTTACCACTAAGGAAAGTCAATTAAAAGCGTAAACAAAAATCAATTAAATAATACCTGGTGATAATAAGTCGGCATCCAAGTAAGAAGGATAAACGTGCCCCAGTTATGACAGAAATGCGACACAATAAGGGCCCACACAGGTGGCTTCGATAATATCAATCTCCACGGTATAGACTTGACAGGCTCCTTCGAAGAAGAGTTTCGAAGAATCAGCTTCTTTTCTTCAGGCAGCAGTTTAGGGTCCTCAAGAGGCGAACTATGTGCCTATGTATCATGTTATGCAATATGTAACAGCCCTCCATTATCGAAAAAAATTAAAAAAAATCTTAATTCAAAAAGCTATAAGAGTACAAATATAATTCTCACCATGTTAAGCCACAGAGCCAACCAAACAGTGCCGAGAGAGCCGAACGAGTAAAAAACAGACGGCCAACCAAATTTGTGGATCAACATAGGTGAAAATGCAAGACCGGTTACAGAGCCAAGATACATACCACTGTAAACCAGTGCCAAAGACCTACTTCTCTCCGATACAGGTACCCATTTCGACAGTATATTATTCATCGCAGGCATTGCAACACCCTGCCAAAAAATCAAAGAACTACTTATCAATCAAAAAAAAAAAAATCAAGAATGGGACGAACGACGAGTAAATGGGTACTAACCTCACCGACGCCCATGAAAGCACGAACGACGAGCAAGTAGGGCAAACCGAGTTTCGCGGCGATGGGTGTGAGTATTGTTGCTATAGACCACCACACCACACCAAACCCCAGAACAAACTTGCCTCCAACAGTGTCTGCCCATATACCACCTGCAATCTGAGCTCTCCATCCCATAAATATAATCAGAAAAACCTTGCTAATACTCTTAACCAATACATCAAACACGTGGTGTGCACATAAAAATACTGCAAAATTCAACACTCAATCGTTCATGTAGAAACAGTATTAATTAATTGTTCATAAGGACAAGTAAAATAAAGGCTATCTTCAACAAATCACACCTGAGTAAGAAGGTAACCCCAGAAAAAAGAGGATTGAATCAAACCAACAGTTGTCATACTCCAATGAGATTCTGACGCCATTGGAAGAATTGCGATGCTCATATTTACCTGCACCACAGCATCTGGTTTTTTTTAAGTATCGCAATTCTCTAATTAAATCATATATTATTCAAATATTTTCAACAATCATGCTTACTCTATCCATATTGCAGAGTAGGAAAGCCGAGAAGCAGAGAATCACAATCACCCAACGCCTCGGAAACTGTTCCCACCACGGAACCGCCGCGGAGGTGACGTCACCATCATCGTCGTCGTCGTCGACAATACTCGTGGCGAAAACTTTGCCGAACTGAACGGAATCCGGCGGCGATTCGGCAATGTCGCACGGCTCCGACTTCACATCGGCGCGGACTCTGCCGCTCTTTACCCTCCAACTCAGGCCGTTTCCGACATAAATGGGGCGGAAGTGGGCCCTCTGGCAAGGGCATAACTGTAATAAGAGGCCGGAGTTGGGGAGAAAGGTGGCTCTGGGGGAAATTTGGGGGTGGGTTTTTGGAGCAGAGTACAAGGAAATCAGCAGAGCTCTGCTGGTGTTCATGGCTGAGATAGCTCAACGGTTTATTGGCTGCCTTTCATTTATTTATTTATTTATTTTTTATTTTTTGTTTCATTTATTTATTCAAATATAAATATATAGTGAGAGCACTAAAATATTGCTGTGATATTTTATTTCAGGTACTGGTTACTGCTTCGACACGTGTCAGTGAAAGAATCCAAACTGATAACAATCGCCACATATTGTACGAATATCCTATTAAATTACCGAAAAAGTCCCTCATATTTAAGTAATTATAACTATACTCCTCAAATATGTATGTTCTTACACGTTCATCCTTAATGTCAAATTTATCTACTGAAAGGTGGTTTTTTTGTAAAATAATAGATAATTGAGGAAGTGGTTGTAATCACCCAAACTAGAAGAATTTTTTCGTAATTTGATCATACTTCAAGGGTAGCCGTAATTTGGCGAATAATAAATAAGATGTCTACTTGGTTACTTTAATTTGCAAAAATATCCTTCATTTTCTTTCCTCTTTCATTTACACAATTCCAAAACAAATTGCAACACTTCAGTTCAGAAAGAAAATGATGCTTCACTCAAAAATCTAAAGCTATAACTAACAAATTAATTTGTTGTGATTAAATTCATCTAATTGGGTTTTTATATTAAAATTAATTCATTTGTTTTCCTCTATAATTTTCATCCAAGATTTTCGAAAGTATATATTTGGGGGTCAAAAAGAAAAATTATTGATGAGCAAGTGCAAGTGAGAAGCTGGCACTTGCTTAAAGAATCATATAAATGAAATATGAACTCAGAAGAAAAAATGTCACCATGTCATATGATAAGGGAACAAACAAAATGTGTGAGTTTGAGAAATACAACGAAGGATTAACTTACGGTCAAGTACTAGATACGAAAGCATAAAAACGAAGAAGATGAACCTATTCAGCTTCAGACAGTACAAGGTTTCTCGATTTGATTTTGAAGCGTTCATGCTCATAAAAACATTGCAACTTGATGAAAATCCCGATCACTTGTTAAGTTCACCCGCAGAATGTCTAATATATAGATAGCTATTCTTACAAAGGAAGTTCACCACTCTCTGCAATAACGACTTTCTTCTTCGGTGTTCCGTTCTGCTTACCTTCAGCTTCTATTTTATACACCACATCCATTCCAGACAGCACCTCTCCGAACACAACGTGGCGCCCATCCAACCTGTGGACCCCACCAAAACAAGAGTTTTTCTCGTAGTTTAGCTATACCTCAGGGGGTTGATTGTAATTGACCCTAAAATATACTAATCCGCATAGGGGAAAAAAAGAGAGTAACTAGTTACCAGCTTGTTGTCACAGTTGTGATGAAAAACTGGGAACCATTTGTGTCGGGCCCAGCATTTGCCATGGACAAAATCCCTGAAATAGATACACAAAATAGGTAAACACATTGCCAAATGAATGGTTTCTAACTTTTTCGTTTTCCTTATATATATATATATATATATATATATATATATATATATATATATATATATATTAAATACCAGGGCCAGTGTGCTTGATCTTGAAATTTTCATCGGCAAACTTCTCTCCGTAGATTGATTCCCCGCCTCTTCCATCACCTAGAGTGAAGTCACCTCCTTGAATCATGAAACTTGGTATGATTCTGTGGAATTTGCTTCCCTTATAATACAGAGGCTTCCCGTGTTTGCCAATACCTTTCTCTCCTGAATATGCATAAATATTAGGAAAAAAGGGTAAAAAATAAATAAAATCATTTGTTAGTAAGACAAACAATTGCTGATCTCGTAGCAATTTAGACCCTTTTAGTAGGAGATTTGACATGTTTGTTCAAGTATCGACAAATGATCGACACCAATAAGATTAAGCAGCATACTGAACTTATCAATTAATCCAACTTAAAGCAGCTCTATAGAAACATAGAAAACAGAGACAATGTTATACCTGTGCACAAGGCTCTAAAGTTTTCTGCAAGAGAAAAGAAAACGACAAAGTAATCAGTACTTAGATCCAAAGAACTCAGTGACTACTGACCAGTGATCTAGTAATGCTAATGTATACCTGCTGTCTTGGGAACAGTTTTTCCAAACAGACCTATAGTAATGCGACCTGAAAAGAAAATAAAAAATCGTTACGCCTGAGGATCCGAAACTACAAAATATTTATAATCGATTCATAAGATATCCTCTTCATATTTGCACATTTATGAACTATAAAACGTGTACTTCCACATAAAATAGCTTCAGCGGATATATTTTTACGATAAGAACTTCGGATATACATACGCATATTTCTCTGCCAACTTGATCAAGCAGTTTATTCACCGTTAGGTATTCTCATCCTAACCTTTCGTCCATTAAACATCGACAACTACATTTAAACCGATTTTAGATAACCCATTTCATAAATAACATATTCTCTGCACTTATTCTCTGGTCAACGCAAGCAAACAACGCTACACTAATCAACCACATTAATTGCCAAGTGCATGTTTTACAAGTACATAAACGAAGCACGTCGCAACACATGCCCAAACAAGATACTTCTGAAATTAAAAAACCTACTTCACCAATTAATTATAAGTATTTAAACTAAGAAAAACGAGAAAAAAACGGCACAGCTGGAGATTTAGAGCATACCGGCAGGTTTTCCATCGATTTCAATATCAAAGTAAACCTTCTGCGTCACTTCCTTCAAATCTTCATGTGCTTTTTTTGCCTGCAGGAAAAGGGATACGCTCAGGATGAAAAGACAACAAATATAAGAAACCCTAGGTGAAGGAGATATGCTATTACATTGATCAAAAGGGGAAAAAAAAGTACGGAAAAGGTGAAGATCTATAGTTACTAGATCGGGAAGAAAAATCGACGCACTTCTTAACATAAGATTCTCCATTTTTTCTCAAATCACATAGCAAATCAGAAAACTAGGTCGATTGTTTTTCAATATTTGAATTGAATTAATCAGGATCGGGAGTTTAAAACATCGAATCTCAAATAAATTGTGAAACTTCGTAACCTAAGAAAATGAAAATGAAATATGAAAGGAAGACGAAAGCAAAAATCAGTAAGGAAATAAAAGCAGTAGATAGAAGAAGAAGAACCTGAGATACTGCTATGGCGAGAAAGAGCAGCGCAACGATGAGGAGTTGTCTCCCAATTTTCGCCATTGTTTCGTCTTTGATGATTGTGGAGCTTTCTGTATGTGTGTGCTTGGTTTTACTGACTACTGAGAGAGGGATTTGTTGGTTACATTATAATACACGGATTAGATGCAATTATAATTACTTATTAGCACTTTCAGATTTTTTTTTATTTTTTTCTAAGTCTAAAAGCAATTCCATTTCCTTGCCAAAAATTAAAAATAAAAAGAATAGAAGATATAAATTAGAATTTTGAAAATTCATTAATTTATATAATTTTTAATAAATACTTATAATAACTTTTTAATTACTGATATTGGAGTTAGTCTTAAAGAATTAAGATCAAGATACACAAATTCATTAATTTATATATTATTAACCAAATTTAAATTATTTAATATACATACATAAATATGTAATTATTTTATTAACAAAATTAATTTATTAATTCTGAAATCAAATTGCTGATGGGTCAGATTTGCGATAATGGTAAATTTATAAATAGGGTAAATTATGGCCGCCTATGAGACAATGTCAAACTACGAAAAAATCTCATGTCAATTATGAATTTTCTTATAAGTCCAGTGTTAAAGTCAAGATTTCGTGGAATGTTCTCCAGTTCATAATCGTTTTGTGCAATTATACAGTTTCTGATGCACCATAATTTGATATTTACAAGTCAAGAGACACATCTTATAATCATCTTGTTTCAAAATGTGGAGCTCGAATGGGGTAAAACGGATACAAATTGGAAAATATTCTACATAATCTAGAAGATTCCACTAAATTTGACACCGCAAGGATGAACATGTAAGAAAATTTATAATTGAAAAGGATGATTATTAGTACCCAAACATGAAAGATTTTTTCGTAATTTAACTTTATCTCAGGGTTGACCGTAATTTACCGTTTTATAAGTATTAGTAAGTGGTAATTTCTTGATGGTTGGGAAAAAACAACACTAACGCATATTATTATATATAGCTCAACTAGAGACTAGTTTTAGGTTTTACATATTGACACAAGTACAATTGTACAAGAGTTACAACATACATTAAAAAACAAAAAACAAAAAAAAAAAAACAAAAAAAAACAAAAAAAACAAAAAAGGACTATCATCACTTCACATTTATCCTCGCCGGAAGGCAAACTTCGGTGGCCGGCGTTTCCACAGCAAGGCCGTCACAGTGTACTAATTTCACTACAACATCGGAAGCAACACCGCA
The DNA here is from genome assembly GCF_000504015.1 of Erythranthe guttata. The sequence continues at coordinate 731,452 of NW_012192829.1, forward strand.
CCGTTGAATGGCTTTGTCTATACTCGGACAAAGAACTTGCTCAATCCAATCACCCATCGCCTTTTCGCAGTCTGCTAAAAAACCCGCTGCAACTATTTGAAGCATTACTTCTCTATCGATTTCCAGCCAAACCCTACCCCCAGCTAGTTTTTTCAACCGCACGTCGATTTCCTTCAGTATTTTCCGAGCAAGAGAATCGAATTCAAATGATTTGAACGTCACGTTTTCATCAACATGCTCATGCAATTCTTCAAACCACGCGCCATCATCAATGACATCATCATCGTCATCAACGACATCATCGTCGTCGTCCGTATCCTCCTCCACAGGTAAGTTCAAGTCAATAACGGTGGATCTGGATATTCTATTACGAGCACGCTTTGATGCCTCGTCAGCCTTGCTCGATTCGTCGCCAATTGATTTCCTCTTATTAGAAACCGAAACGTTCGCCGTGTTCTTGTTCGTGTGGTGAATCCCATCACCGACGGTTGCTAGTACAATTTGCATCTGGAAATTCTTGGCTTGTAATATTTTATCTTCTGAAAATTCGCATGCAGCACCTTTGCCGAAAGGCGGATCTTGACTACTACCCTTTTGGACTAGCGTCGATGCAAGGATGAATATAGTGTTATTTACGTTTATGCCCCTGCCCCGCGCATCCGTAATTTTACCCGTTTTGACTGCTTGGGATAAACTATTTTGAACCACGATATCCGCCCTGTCCACATTTTCAAGAAGCACAACCGAATTAGGATTCTTGCTTATTTCTTCGGCAAGATAATCAATTATCAATTTTCTCCCACTCCCATTCTTCGGTTTGTGATATTTGGAGTCGTAAAAATCAACAACTGAGTTAGATGGGCTAATAATCATACCCTGATGACTCAAATCCAAAGATAGAAAGCTTTCGTTTTTTCTGCCAAATACTATCTCAGAAATCGAGGCAGCTATTTTTCTCTTACCAATTTTATCGGGTCCCATAAAGCCGACCCAAATATCTCTCCTGTTTCCAGTTTTGCAACGCGACAATGTTCGACTAATAGTTTGAATGGCTTCCATCTGCCAATAGACCTTTTCAGCTACAAGCTTCCATTCGGGCTCGAGTTCTTTTGAATGATAAATCTGTTTTTCAAGATTACGCAAGCAAGATGAAGAAGAATGAGAAACTTCACTGGGTGTTTTCGCTTTCTCATGCAAATTGGGTTTTCTTCTGCATTCCTCAGCAGAACCGTAACCTATTCCGAGCGTCAAATCAGTGGCAAGAGATAGATCAGAGCTCATCTTTTGCTGAAAAGGCGACGAGTTTTGTGCATTCACAGCATGTTCCCGAATATTTTGCTTCGACATGCAATGATTTAAATCATCTGTTCTGCTTCGATTTAATAAAGAACCCGCAACAGCAGTATCTTTCCGTAAAGGAAGATGCATAAAAGATGGAATATTCTCTTGAGATGCCGAAGAGCTATGAAGCTTCTTACAGATGTCGCTCCATTTCCGCTGCAAGGCCGCCACTCTGGCATCGAACACAGATTTGTCTTCTTTAGCCTGCACTGAAATGACAGAGGGATGTTCACATAACATCTCTCTTACCAACTCAATTACGTACATAGTATTAAGTTGTGAATGTTTTAAGGGTTTATTGCAATTAGTACCCCTGTGTTATATCGAACGCTAAGAAACTCCCCCCTCGTGTTCAGTTTTTTTAGCACACAGCCCCCTAAACAGGGGTACTAACTGTTCAAAAAAGTAAAATCATAGGGTTTTCTTTTACCAATATAATAACATGAGGTAGTTTTTTAACAATTCGATATAACAGAGGGGTACTAATTGCAAAAAAACTCTATGTTTGAACTCAGCTGACTTAAAAAAACCGGGTTAGGATTTAAAGAGTGACGAACCTCTACTGTGTGAGATCTCTTGCTAGTTTCACATTCACTAATTTGCAGCCAAGAAGGTAGATTTACAACCGATTGCCTGTCGGAAACTGAATCGGTTGATACACCTCCCTTTATAATAACAGATACTTCTTGCTCGTACTTTTCATTGCACGAGTTGCAAAAAAAATTCGAGGGTTTTGTGGTGGTGGTGCATTGACTTTCGAGCTCAGATGGCATAGAGAAGAATCCACCGAACGGAACAAACGACCTCATCAAGCTGCAAGTATACGAGGATGCAACTGTGAACATTTTTTGATAGGATTCAGAATCCATGTACAAATTTTGATGCAACGACGCAAAATAAACACGTAGTAGACAAACAAACGAGAAAAACGACAAACGCACAATACATCAGCGCTAACACATTAAGTACATACAAAAAGATAGCGGAAAACCGTATACGAAAGAAAAAAAACGGAAGTCTGACCTGGATTGAAAACACTTCCCTCCGATGGGAGAAGACGAAGAAGTAATGGGCAGAAGATGCAAATCCAAATCCATCTCGATCGAAGGAAACCGATCTAATAGCTTCTTGTAATCGTCATCACCTGCCAAGAATCCAATCAACCACAATTTTCCGACACGGTCGATCAATAATCTCTTCAAATTCGAAACAATATTATTTACGATATCCAAAGATTCCGCATCCACAAACTTCTTGAAATCCCCACAGCTTAAAATAATTCCGGACCCTTGGCAATCGTCCGCCATTTCGTCCACTTGCTTAAACTTCGATTCCATTGCCTCTTTGCTCGGATTTCCATCGGTACACTCGGAAATCTCGTTTTCGATCGAAACCACATTCAACCGATCGATTTCGTTGGGGAGTGCTCCTGTTTCGCCCCTCTTTAAAGAATCTGCGAAATTTCGATACGAATCGCTCGCGTAGACGCCGATGAGTAACGGGTTTCTATGATTTTTCTTCGAAATAATTTCGCCTATTCTTCTGGAGTTGTCGTCGGGTTTGTCTGCTGTAGCGGCGATTTCGGAGAAGGGGAAACCATGGCGGCGTTTGTTCTGTTCGAAATCAGTCACACTACACGAAAACAGGGGCGGGGGGCGGTAGCTGGTGGATGAGAATCTTGTAATGGTGAGAGGGTTTATAATTGCTAGCTTTATCTCCTGGGTCCGGAAACCCGCATCGCCGAAGACCCGACTGATAATCGGGTCATCCAATATAGACATGACGAAATGCTTCAGCTCAACTTTCACCGCGGAAATTGAAGGAGGGTTTTGGGGGTTCGAATTCAGCTGCTGCTGGTACAGGTGGAAGGTTTCGGGGTGGCGCCGCTGATTGGCTTGGGATCTCTTGATCGCCGCCATCAGCGAATTCGAGATCGGCGGCTCGTCGACGGCGGATTTGGACACCGAAACCCTATCGAGGGCGACGCCGACGCAGAGCTCCAGAGCTCGGAACTGGAGGCGTGGAGAGTACGCGCAGCTCCTGGCGCGTGTGCAGGCCTCGCGGAGTGTGGACGAAGGTAGGGCTAGTAGGGCGGACACGATGTGCGTCGACGTCGTCTGCGAGTGGCTCCGCCGCTTCGCCACCCCCACGGCGTCGTCCAGAACAGCGGCCGCCGCCTCAGCCAAAAATTGGCGGGCTACGCCCACCGGCGTCGGCATCGCCGGCAAGCTTATCCGTATAAATAAATATATATATATATATATGTATGTATCTATCTATCTGATCAGTAATATGTATAAAACAATTCAAAAAAAAAATTACTAGAAATTAAATAATATATTTTCCCAGAATGGGTCTTTTTTTTCTCTTTAAACAAATCAATTTGGCCCTTTTGGGTGAAAGAGATTTGTATTTTTTTTTTTTTTTTTGTTGTTTTCAATAATTATTAATAAAGATTGAAGCTTTGAGGAGGTTAAGAATTATTTATTGAAGAAAAAAAAAGGAAAAGGGGAGGAATTTTTGTTGGTGGGGCCCAAAATCAGCATAAGCAAATGGTGAGCATAGATTCTTCATCAGATCTTTTAATTTTTTTATTAATATTAAATAAATAAATTGTAATAAGAAATTGATTTGAATTTCATCCATGGAAGTGTACTATTCGCTCGCACCAGAAGGTAATCATGTTAGTCCACACAGGGTTTTCTGGTGGTCCTTTTAAGCAAAATACTTATCATGTATCAGTATTGAATTATATATACATTTTCGCCCCACAAGTTTGCGCCGGTTTTATATTTGGTCCCTTATGTTTACAAAAAATACTTTTGGTCCCTCGTGTTTCAAAAATTCAACATTTTTAGTCATTTATGTTAAAACTAACGGAACCAAGGGTGTGCACATCAATGACTTAACTGACCTACTAATGGCAAATTGACGGAAATGACCAAAAGCGTAAAATTATTAAAACGTGGGGGACCAAATGTGTTTTTTTGAACACAGGAGACCAAAAGTGAAATAAGTGCAAACTTGAGAGATAAAAACTGTAATTTCCCATACATATGCCACTTTTCAATTTCTTTCACTTTTACGGTTTTACCACTTGCAATAGTTAATCTTAGGTTTTTCTCTTCTTTTCCTTTGATAGTAGAATATTAAAGTGGAATATGAAAAGTCGGTTCACTGTCACGAGCGGATGATATTGAATGTGTAACAACGTAGAGAGCTGTCGAAAACTAATGAACCTAAGCTCAAGTCATTTGCTAAAGTCCCAAGCTTGTGGGATGAGCACATGTAACAAAGTCGGGGTTGATCCGATCGAAACTCATTTGGTGCTCAAGTTAATTGATGTGCTCCGGCGAATTTTGAGAAGTCGGAGAAAAAGTAACGTATTAGTAGGATTCTTATTAGAAAATAATTCTAAACTGGATTTAAGATTTTAATTGGCTTATTGCAATAAACTAATGAGACTGACCCATTAGCTTATTTATTTGTAGATGAGTTGTATTTTGAACTTATTAGAACTGTATATTACGTTTTAATTTTTATATTCTAATTCCTCAACTTAAAATTGTAAGAATAGTTTTTATTTGATTTGAGAATATCTTGTATTATTGACTTTGCACTTGTCTTTGTCCTCGTATCATTTGCTAGATATGTTAGTGATCACAAATATTCTCATTGCATGCAATTTATAAAAAATAAAAAAATAAAAAATAAAAAATAAACCATATAGACCTAAATTATTGAATGTGCAAATAGGTATTTCTATTCTATGTCTCAACATCAATCCATTTAACGTGGAAATCCCAAACACGTACTTGAGTTTCGTAGAACTTACATACATGATGAAATACATCAAGTCGTTTTACATCATTGATCTACACATAATAATATACTTAACTATGTATATATGTGCTTAGCGTATAGTTATTTATACAGATTTACAGCTTAAAACCACATAATGTATTTCGTCAGGTGTAGGATCTCATAAACCGTCGTATTTGTGCAGCACGAAGAAGAGAATTAAAATTAAAAGTGGAAAAAAGGGAAGAAAAAAAAAAGAGGAGAATATAAGTAAAAGGAAACAAAAAGGAAGTCATTGA
>NW_012192829.1:757911-824438 GCF_000504015.1 Erythranthe guttata
GAATGTACGTAAAAATCATTCAACTACTAATGATCACCATGTTATAAATATAATGTTTTTTTTTTCGCAGTGGAGGTTGAACAGAAGCAAGCAGAAATCGCGAGGCTGAAAGAACTCGAGAAAACGGCGAAAAGGAATATCCACGACCAGAGATTGAAGCAAATCACCGCGGCGCATCCATGTACGAAACTTGGATATAATTACGAAAACGGTACTGAATTTGAGTTCAATAATCACTTTTATTGCACATAAACTGCACCAACTTTATTAATTAGGTCTAATAATGAACAAGCTGCTAAATCAGATGACGAACGACAACAGCTAGCGGCCGGATTTACGAGTTGTAAGATGCCGTTTCAAGCGTTGACCGGTCAAGGCGACGACGACAACGACGACGAAGATGAAGAAACGGATCAATACATCAACTTTGAAGCACTCAATAACGTTGAACCAGCGGCCTCGCTGCATGTTTGAATTAATTTTGAATTATTATTAAATTAGTAATTAATTTGGATAATTGTTAGTTAGTTGAGATATGTGTAGTGTTGTGCTTTTTGCGTGCCTTGCATTTTGTCACATGTTGCTTTAATTTAATGCTTGTCTTCATGCTTATTATATCAACAACCATTGTTGGATAACTCCGCCCTAGTATCTATATATATATATATATATATTTTGGCATAAGAAAAATTGAAATTTTTAGATCCATCACTTTCTTTTTTCAGATGTGATGACTTTTTTATAAAATCATCACATCTGAAAAAAGAAAGTGATGAATCTAAATATTTCAATTTTCTTATGCCAAAAAATGTTATTACTACATTTTTCCTGTAGTATTTGTCGTTCAGGATAAAATTTTGTTTTTCAAATTATTATTTATCGTTTTTGAATTCCGATGAAATATTTACTATATTTTTTTTTTATTTTTTTTTTTAAATTTTATCCTTACGTTCTTAATTATTTTACTCATTTTATTATATTTTTCCTAGAATTTATTTACATTTATTAATTTTCTTAATATGTTGTGCATCGGCATTATTGCAAAACGACAAATAAAATAAAAAGAACGGAGTATATTTAATAGCATTAACTTTTATTCTCCTTATTATTCGAACAAAATCACCCGATCGATTAAGAGTGATTATTGAGAATCACGAAAAATGACATATGTACGATATAAATATCACGTAAATTGTACGTAGTAAGTAGAATTTAATTTATTCGTTTATGATAAATTTCATATAGATTCCATATATGGATGGTTGGGATTGTCTAAATTCCGGACTTTCACGGGCTTGGGACGCGCGTGTTCTTCCCTTTCCCTTTTTTTCTTTAAGATTATTATTTTGGTTTGTTAAAAGTAAAAATTGAATTATTTTCTTCTCGATTCCATAAATGTATACGGGTTTGAATTTAAAATTTGTGTATGATTTATAACATAATATTTTTTAAATAAATATTAAAACATAAAATGATTAGACAAATTCGTACTAATTTTTTTTTATAATTGAATGTAATTAAAATTAAATAATCATCCTACTGTTAGCAAAGGCAATGCAGGTAAATTCAGTGAATATTTTTTGTGACTTTCATATCATATTATTATTGTTGGATTAGAAAAATAGAAAGCCAAAACTCGAAACCGGACGATTTATTTTGCATCATTTATTATTATTATTATTATTATTATTATTATTATTATTATTATTATTATTATTATTATTATTATTATTATTATTATTATTATTATTATTATTATTGGTGAGACTGTCTGGAATACAAAATTCAATTAAAAGTCCAAAAGGAAGTCTTTTGGGCCACTCAGCCCACCGTTAAATAATGAGGACGCCATTGTTAATTATTAAATAATGGGTGTTCTTATTTGTAGCGGAGTTTTACTGAAATTGGTGTCCCCGTTCCCCAGAGCACGATTGTTCTTCTCTCTCTCTCTTTTTTTTTTTTTTTTTTTTTTTTCTTTTTTTTTTGAATTTTCCGTATTGTGTAGCAAAGGAAACCCAAAAAAACTGGGTTCTCGTGCTGCACAACACGAAAATGCCGCGAAAAAAATAGAAATTCACTAATTTCTTCGATTTTATCTCGTAGAAGTCATCTGAATCCGTCATTATGTTATTTGTTGTCGTTGGGCAATCGATTTATCAAACAAACACGAAATTCTTTGTTTTCGACTTTTTTTAGTTGAGAGCGTTTTGAGTTTTTTAGAAAGTTGAAAAAAGTTGAAATGAAAGTACCGCTGCAAATAAGCCAATTTTAGTAAAAATTCCGCTACAATTAGCAATTCAGTTAAATAATTTACAAGAATTAAATGATAAAGTTGGAGCTAATTATTAACAATAAAAATGGGAAAAATTAAGTTTTAGTCTCTCACATTTACACTGATTTCATATTTGGTCCTCTATGTTCATAAAAAACACATTGGATCCTTTATATTTCAAAAAATCAACACTGTTAGTCCTTCCTGTCAAATTTCCAGTAAAACTAACGGAATCAAGCATGTTCACATCACTGCCTTTAACTAACGGACTAACATTAAATTGACGTAAATTACAAAAAATGTATTGGAACTTAAAGGACCAAATGTTTACTGAGAACATGGGGACCAAATATGTACTTAGTGAACACCTGAGGGATGAAAATGTAATTTCCCCCAATAACAATATAAAATAGTTTTGAAATTGAATCGGATCTCTCATTTCATCCAAAGAGCTCTGGTTTCGAACTCCATAAATCTCACCAAATAATTTGATCCAAACGACGTCGTTTTATCACCGAGCAGCTGAGAAAGCACAACAATGGATTCCGAATCATCGACTGCGAGTAGATTAAAGCTGCAAATAAAGTTCAGCGGCCGATCAATTCCGGTTGAAATCGCCGGAGACACCACAATCAAGGACCTCAAATCCCTCCTTCAAACCCTTACCAATGTCCTCCCTCGCGGCCAAAAGCTCATCTTCAAAGGTCTTCTTGTTCTTTCTCCATTTCCCTTTTACTGTAATTAGGTTTTAAATTTGCTGATTATCATCGCACAATTCTCAGGGAAGGTTCTTTCCGACGAATCGACGTTGGCGTCGTCGGGTATTATTGATGGCTCCAAAATTATGCTCATGGCTTCACAGGGACTTCACCAAGGGGTATGTATAATGTGTGTGTGTGTGTGTGTGTGTGGTTTTCGTTTTTGTTTGCAGAGTATTTGGTTTAAAATGTGTATTCTGAATTTCATTCAAAAATCAAGATTGGCATTCAGTGCATTTGTTGATTGTGAGAGTGCGAATCAATTGACACGGTGTTTGATGTTTCTGAACAGGGTGGTCCGGTGAAAAAGGAGGCAGCTATTGTGCCTGATAGCACAAGGAGAAAGAAAGAAACGATCAAAGATTCTATCGTAAAGAGCCAAGTAGAACGTTGGAAAGCAACTGGGGTCATTGCATTGTCCGACTGTGGTCTCACGGTACATAAATCTTACCTTGAGAAATAAATTGGATGACAGTTTGTTGGTTGTTTTATAGTCTATACAGTTTTGGTGAATGATGCATAGTAGGTTATTTATATGTTTTCTTGTTTATCCTTAAAACAAAGTAACTCGAGTCAGAAAAAAATGGGTGGTGGGATCCAACAAGTAATTGATAGTAAAATGTGCAATGTATATCATTTAACTATATAGATAAAGATCAATCAAGTGGTTATTTATATGTTTTCTTGTTTATCCTTAAACAAAGTAACTCGAGTCAGAAAAAAATCGTTGGTGGGATCCAATAAGTAATTGATAGTAAAATGTGCAATGTATATTATTGAACTATATAGATAAAGATCAATCAAGTGGTTATTTTATTTGATAAGCAACATGAAGATTTTAAATGCACATTTATTTTTCCTGCAATGTCTGCCAGCTGTGATCGCGACATATATTGGCTGTATGTAAATATGTATATAACTGCAAAAAATAATCGAGCAGTGCCCCTCTTATGGTGTCTGGCATCAATAGCTCACGAAATTGTGTTAATATTTCCTTGCATTTGCATTTGCATTTCTTGCTAAATTTATTGTGTTTGAGAATTTCTTAATATTTGTTAGTTATATATTCTTCTGTTGTATCTTAAGAATGCTTACGCTTCTATTTTGTGCATGCAAGACTATACCTGAAGAAATCTGGACTTCTGTACCTTCAGTCAGAGTACTTGATATAAGCCAAAATTCCTACCTTGAGGTGCCAGCTACAATTGGGCAGTTACGCTCCTTACAGGTCTACAAAAAAAAAATGTTTGCTCTCACATAAAAAATAGCTACTTTATGAATGAGTTACGTTTTTTTCACTCACAATAGCCTCGTCTTCTTTGTAATGCTTTCTGTAGAAATTGCATCTAAATGGAAATAATTTATTCAATGAGTCTATTGGCTGGGAGGGACTGACGTCTTTGAAGCTTCTTACGATTCTATCATTGAGCCAAAATAAGTACGTGTATTCGTATTCCTTCAGTTTCTTGTTATATCTTATCTCTCTTGTAAATAGTGCACATCCAGATGTGCTATAAGAAGAACTTTGTGAATGATAAAAGAAAATTTGATTCGTTATATTCACAAGCAACATAGTTAAAGAGTAATAGCTATGGAAGAAAAGGAGAGAGGTGACAGTTACAGAGCTTATCACAACGAGGGACTTACTGACGTTTAATAGATAAAGTTAACCGACTAAATTAGAGTCAAAAGCCAAAATTAATAGTCAAAAGTGATTATGAGGGGTGTTTTACTGTTGTTCAACTTTTTCTGTATCAGGTCTTCATTGTTATCTTTTACTTGTGTTGATGGTTCAGCCAGTTTTAATTACAGCTTGCATTTTCTTTTGAGCACAAAATATTTAAGCACTGGTAGATATACCTAAAGCCCCACCCTAGCAAAATTTTGCAGTTTCCATGTTCGAGAATAGCTCGTTTTTTTTCCTTTTTTTTTTTTTTAATCTTGATAACTGCATGTGTTACATGGCGAAGCTCAACTCTTCTTCTGTGTCCAATTAACTGTCCTTGTAATTCGATTTGTACATCGCATGCAGTTTGTACTGAACTCTTTACTCTTTCAGTTTGACAGCATTACCTTCTGCAATTGGTGCTCTGAAATCCCTGAAGCAACTCCATATCGAAAACAACAAGTTAATGTGTCTCCCTTCTGAAATAGGTTTTCTGACAGAGCTTCAGGTTTTAAAAGCCCAGAATAACAGGTAAACAAATTGTTCAAAGAATCGATCGATCATTCATTTGCAAATCGTATTCTCTGTTTTCCTTAATCGTATTTGCAAATCACCCCACCTCATTCATTCGAGAGTCTTAGCTCAAGTGAGAATTATGCAGTTGCAAATCGTATTCTCTGCTTTACTCGATCTTCACATTGATAATATCTTGTTGAATGCAGGATAAAGACGATTCCTACAAGTATAGGGGAATGTGTTTCTCTTATTGAAGTATGACCCTGTTCTTTCTTCCATTTTTCACTTACTAGTGATTGCATGCATTCATTCACCAAGTTATTTGAGATGTTAGGTCTAGCCTTTTTAATTGTCAATATGCTGTTGCAGGTTGATCTTTCATGTAATCTACTGGCTGAGTTACCCGAGACGTGTGACCGTTTAAAAAATTTGAAGGTTTATTCCCCTGTTTTTTAATATACTATTTTGTTTTCTATATTTTCACTGTATTAAAAATTTGAAATTCGTGCAGGCATTCTATCTTGGTAATAACGGGCTAAAATCCCTACCCAGTAAGCTATTTAAAATGTGCTTACAGCTTTCGACACTGGATCTTCATAACACAGAAATAACAACGGACCTTCTCCGTCAGGTACATGACATCATCCTATTACCAAAAAATGTTTCAATTTTTTAAATTAATTTTTCGCGGTTTTAGTAATGGAAAGTTAGCCTCATCGGTTAGTTAACGTTTCCATACATAATAATATATATAATCTGAAATCATCTCATTTGACAGTTTGAGGGATGGGAGAGTTTTGACGAGCGTCGTCGATTGAAGCATCAGAAACAGCTCGATTTCCGAGTCTCTGGTTCCGCTGAATTTGATGAAGGTGCTGACAAGAACTGGTAGTACAACCAAGTCTTTTATGCTTATTGAAAGGTTTGATTGAAACTGGCTACTCACTCCTTGAATTTATATATACTCCCAAGTATTTTATATGCAACTGGAGAATGACAAATTAGATATCTAAATAGATATATCATATATATGTATTTCAATTATTATTAAAGTTGACTGACCTTGTGTAGTTATTAATTTGTCATTTTTGGATTGAGATTATGTTACTTATTTTCTTTCTATGGTCATTTTTTGTGTATATATTGAATTTCAAAAAAATAAATATTTTGTATAATAAGAAATCAAGAGCTTTTTATAGGGATATATCATATATCATAACAATGCATCTAGAAATTCATGTGATTTTTTTTTTTTTTTTATAATAATTTCATTAAGAAAAGAAAAAACCTAGCCTAGGTGAAAACGACATCCAATTAGTATTATTATGGAGAAAGAAGTAAGAAAAGGTTTAATTATCAAAAAAAAAGAAGTAAGAAAAGGTTGAAACCGGCAAATGGAGGGGCCGCCGGTGCGTTGAATAGTAAATATTGTCATATCTTTCATGGGCCCACCACGTGACCAAAAAATACCAATCTCCCCCTCCCTCCACCTCCACCACCACTCCACCGCCGCTCTCAGCCTCCCCCCTCTCCCTTGGATTCTCTCTCTCTCTCTCTCTCTCTCTAGTTTCTACAAGTTAGTATTATGAATGTGGGTCCCCAACACTTATTGCCATGGTGAATTATATTATATAGAATGCAAATCTTAAATATACACGGAACATGAATTAAGGAATTAAATTCCTTTTTTTTTTTTGTTCATTCATTTTTAGGCCGGGCCAACAAGTACAATATTCAGTGTTTTGAATTCCGAATCAAACCGGCCGGTTGACTGCGAACCATTGTTTCAATTTGACCGGTTGAACCGTAAAATTGGAACCCGCCTGAAAATCGAGTTTCTTTTGTCAAAATGGCTAAAACAAAGCTTTGTTACTGCCGAGTTGATCTTTTATTTTTCCTAAACCAAACTATAAAACTTTGAAATTGCAATCTATAATATTTGAACCGATTGAGTTGTGTGATATATGTGTTCATATGTTGTATGTGTAAAATAAAAACAGGCTTATAAGTCATGCAAAAGGAAAACAAAAAAAAAAAAAAAGAAGGGAAAACCCGATTAAACCGATCCAACTATGCCCCCAATAACTTGTCCGAGTCAATGTCCAGTCCGATTTTTAAAATAGTATAGTACTATTTTGTTTATACTATAGCACTCTACCTTAATTTAATTTAATTTTATTTGATCAATTATGTAGTAGCTAGTAGTCTACATTTGAGCACAAAAGTCTCGTTCATTATTCAAATTCCCAATTTCCAATTACGTTTTCTCTTTTACGTCCTGTCCCATCTCGGCCAATCTTTTAAACCCGATTCTTTCTTTCTTTTTTTCTCCTTTTCACACTCCATTTTCCCAATCAAACAAAATTCACACCACATGGATCCCGGATCCGGATCCGGATCCGGAGCAGGAGAAGGATCCGATCCAACAGTATCCACCGATCAGGCCGGTCCGCCTTCAGCGTCAACGGATTCCGCGGCGGCGGCGGCGGCACCGCCGAGCCGGTACGAGTCGCAGAAGAGGCGGGACTGGAACACGTTCCAGCAGTACCTGAGGAACCACAAGCCGCCGCTGACGCTGGCCCGGTGCAGCGGCGCGCACGTGATCGAGTTCCTCAAGTACCTTGACCAGTTCGGGAAGACGAAGGTGCACGTGACGGGTTGCCCCTACTTCGGCCAGCCCGACCCGCCGGCTCCCTGCGCGTGCCAGCTCAAGCAGGCCTGGGGCAGCCTCGACGCGCTCATCGGCCGGCTCCGAGCCGCCTACGAAGAGAACGGCGGCCGCCCGGATACCAACCCGTTCGGAGCCAAGGCCGTCAGAATTTATCTGAGAGAAGTTAGAGAGAGCCAGGCCAAAGCTAGAGGGATACCCTATGAGAAGAAGAAGCGGAAACGAAACCCTCCTAATACAGCTGTCACTGGCGGTGGTGCTGGAGGTAGTAGCGGCGGCGGCGGCGGCGGCGGAGGCGATGATCGGAGTTGACATGCGGAGACTAATGTGCCTGCAGCAGCCGTAGCTACTAAGTTAGTAATAATTCGTATTAGTATATAATTAATTTAGTGGCCGTCGGTCCTATTCTTTATAATATCTTTTAGTATATTATTATTTGATATTTCAACTTGGTATTATATTTCTCTTAATTGTGAATTATTATCGAATATAATAATAATATATATATTCAAGAACGAATTGTTTTTCCCGCTACTGAAAAGTTTAATTAATGGATCAATTAGGCTTGCCTCAATTAATTAAGCCAACTCCTCACCTTAATTTTTATTTTTTCAATTTATATGAAGATTTAATTTATTTTAAATAAAAATGAATTTAATTTCTGATAATGAATTTCTGGTGTTTGCTTTATGTAGTATGAACTAAGACTAGTGGGAAAGGGTACTGTAGATTCTGGTCCCCTTTTAGAGAATTCACCTGAAGGTGGGCACACGATTGGGTCTGATTTAAACCTCACACGTGGGAATCATGCCTCTTTTTGCGTTGACTTTGACCAAAAAGGCCCAATTGGCCCATTAATAAAAGTATAAAATTCCTCAGTTAAAACTAAAGTATAAAAGTCCATTAATAGAAAAATCCAGTCCGTGAAAGCCCACTAAGACAGGAAGCCCAAACCTATGAGGCCCATTAGGGAGTCTACCCTCGTCGACCGCTCGAGCGGGGGCGAACCTACGGATAAGCGTCGAGCTCGACCGGCGGCGTCCGGATAGGCACATTTTTTGCTATGTCGAGCGTATGGAATGCACGAATAGGCGTATTTAATATCCTGGCACAAGCATTTAATGCTCAAGTGTCTGTCGACAACCGAAAAAGCTGGAGAAGGCAATGATTTCGTACCAAAAGGTTGTGTCCACGGGCGTGATTAAGCGGCGGATGGTCGATTAGATGGTGATGATTGTCTGAAATACCATGGGACGTGCGGAAAGTTGGTAACATCGGCGAACTGGCATATTCCTATTCGATTTAAGGGCTTCTTGGGGTCCGATGAGAGTAACTGCAAATAGGAAACCACCCCCTCCCATGAAAATGTAAGGTTTTCTGCGTCAGAATAGAGGTCTATGTTCGAATTATGCCGCTCCCCTACTTCCCCAATTTTTTGTTTGATTTTAATTTCTTAAAATAAAAATAAGGGCAAATTATTGCCACCACCCCTGAGGTAAGATATAATTACGAAACCTCCCACAGATTTGCATAATTACAACCACCTCTCAACTATGCAGTTATGCAATTCGTAATTTGGCTTAAAAATAAAACACTTTAGTAGAGGTTACAAACATTTGAGTTGCCCCTATAAAATAGTAATATTAGTTGCACGAGGCAGGCACACGCCCCTTCGTCTCCCCTCAATCAACACCGTCCACGTGTCCCTCCATCGACGGCCAACGCCGCATCTCGCCCTCCAATTTCTGCATATATACAGGGTGGCGTATCAATCACCTTCCTCATTTTGCTCTCTTCCCTAAAACATTCAAAACAAAAAAGAAAAAAAAAAAAATGTCACTCAGATCCTGCTCAGCAGCTGCTCCCCTTGTCCATTCTCTCTCTCCTCGCGTCAACCTCCGCAGCGGCTGCGGCGCTCTGCCTCTGCGGCGCCGGAACGTGGACGGTCTCGTAATTAAGGCGGCGGCGGCGGCTAACGAAGCCAATAACGGAGCCATTCTCACCACCGTTTTCGAGCCGTTTGAGGAAGTGAAGAAGGAGCTCCTCCTCGTACCGTCTCACCCCCAAGCCTCCATCGCTCGCCACCGCTACTCTGATCCATGTGAAGCCGCCATCAACGATCAGATCAAGTAATTTTCGAGTTAATTTATGTTTCAATTTTATGCTGCATGTATATATATGTGTTTGTTTATTTAATTGTAGTTAGATTTTGTTGGAGGTCTGAGTTATTTATTCATTTGATTTTGATTTCCCCCTAACCACAACCATTTTTTGCGGTTTTACCGAGTGGACATTTAGCTCGAGAGGTTTTTCCGATGTTATATAGGGCAAATTACGGCCACCCTTGAGATGTGGCCAAATTACGAAAAAACCCCTCGTGTTTGGGTAATTACAGCCACCCCTCATTTTATATATTTTTACATAAAATGTATGTTTACGGAACAAACTGTATATTCAGTTCGGTAAACGGTATGAAATGTTGGCGTACCGAAATTTTGATTCGGATTTACTGATTTAACATCTCTAAATTTGAGGGGTATTTTCGTAAGATAATACGTAGTTGAGGGTTGACTGTAATTACCCAAACATGTAATTACCCAAAGAGGAGGGGGGTTTTCGTAATTTGACCGTAACTCAGGAGTGGCCGTAATTTGCCCATATATATGGTTGGGAATTGGGATCTTTTGAAGTCATTGATGTAGTCATGCTATAAAAAAATATTAATCATCAGAGATTTTTTTAAAAAAGAAAAGGAAATAAGGCTAATTAAATGATATAATAAATATGGACCATTATTATTTTTTTTTGAGAAAATTCAAATTCTGTTACAAATACTCGTACCAAATTGGCAGGATTCGAACCCTAGACCTCTCTATTCTAATAGTAGAGGCTAGGTATCAACTCTCTCCTAGTGAGGGTTGGTTAATCATCAGAGATGTTGCTTTAAACTATAATTTATTGCTTGGTTCTGTTTTTTTGCTAGAATTTCATGTTACTCATTTTTTTGTGCAGTGTGGAATATAATGTCTCTTACGTGTATCACGCAATGTATGCCTTTTTCGACAGAGACAACGTTGCTCTCAAGGGGCTCGCCAAGTAATTTATTCCGAGCTATATATAAATATATACTTGCACGCTATTTTCTCATCATGCATGCTGTTCATTTTCTGTATGTACATTGATTACAAGTTGTTGTCCTAAATTAATGCAGGTTCTTCAAGGAAGATAGTGTAGAAGAAAGGGAGCATGCAGAGAAATTTATGGAATACCAGGTGATTTGATTTTCAATGTATCTTATGAGGTTGTTTTCTATGTTACCGTATTGATTCAATGATTTATAAATTTCATTTTGCTCTAAATGATGTGTAGAATAAGAGAGGTGGAAAAGTGAAGTTGCACGCGATGAACATGCCGATATCGGACTATGATCACCTTGAGAAGGGAGATGCGTTGTACGGTAAGTTTAATTTAACCTATGTCTAATTTAAATGTTTTTTTTAGCTCTACTAGTTCACTCAACAGAATTGCCGTTTATAACATCCTTATCTCTTCTCCATTTCAGCTATGGAGCTTGCTTTATCGCTGGAAAAGTTGACGAACGAAAAACTTCTGAATTTGCAGAGGGTACAGTCCTACATTTTTCTACCATCATTACAATTTTTTCGTTATATCCCTGCATATATTCTTAGGACATTAGATACTTAATTCAATATAATGCAGTTATTTATACTTGAAGTTGCACTACTGATTTCTATTTCCAAATTCTCGATAGGTGGCTGATGAGAACAACGATGCTCAGCTAGCTGATTTTGTGGAGAGCGAATTTTTGGTAGAGCAGGTGAATTAAATATTAATTTTCATCTTTCTGCATATTCTTATAGAACTCGTTTCAATTTTTTTCCCCTTCATAATTGTTTAACGATTGATACTTGCGAAACTTCAGGTCGAGTCGATCAAGAAAATATCTGAATACGTTGCTCAGTTGAGAAGGGTTGGCGGAGGCCATGGTATTTTCACCCGTTTAATTTCCATTTTCCTTAGTCTATTTTCATTGTTATGTTTCGTTACAACAGTTGCATCAATATTTTCTTAACTATATTACTTTGAATAATAATTTCCTCAGGTGTGTGGCACTTTGATCAAACGCTCCAAGCTTGACGCCGTAGCAGCATGACTGAATTAGTTGATAATTCTTCCATCTGCATTAGATGGATTACAGAGGCTGAACCGAGGAGGGTAGTATGAACCTAAAGCTTTCTTTTAAACGTAATCCTTTCGTGTTTTTTTCCCCAATTTGGTTCGGATTTAATAGCATGCATTTTTGCGCGTACTCTATCTTATTGTTCGACAATGGATGCTTATTATTATGGGCGTAAACTGATTGAATCAAGCCCAATTTTTTAAATTTGTGTGAACTTTTATCGAGTTTTGAAGTTGTTTTTGAGCTTAGTTTGATAGCCAATCTAATTCGAGCCAAACACAAATTGAGCTTTAAGGATGTTGATTTTTTTTTTATACATGTTTTATTATTTTGTCCTCCAATTGTATTGACCAAAATATGTGTTCAAGTTCGGTTATCCTGAAGAAGCTCTTAACACTAAGCAATCTGATTATTACACAGTAATTTTGTTGGAATCATTTCTCCTGATACTTAGCACACCCCAAATCATTTTCTACAAGTAATGCATTAGTGCTATCTATCATCATATAAAAGTTCCAAAAATAAAAAAAAATAAAAAATAAAAGCCGACTCGAGCAAGTTTCTAGACATATACTGACTGGTAAGAGAAGTTCAGATACAGTGTACTATGTACTTACTGATGAAGACAATTGACATAGTTAACTCGCCATCATAGTGAAGTTTCGATTTTTTAGAATGGAATCCGGATGATACGTTGTTAAAGCCAAGCCTCTTACGATTCTGTATGCTTGTCTAGTAAATTTCTAGTAAATTACGCTTTAATGAAATTTAACGGATAAGACAAACTACATTTGACTTATATGCAGCCATTGTAAACTAGCAGCTTAACTATGTACTTGCGGTCCTTGCATGTCATATGTACCAGGAGGAGGGGGCGGAGGAGGAGGAAGAGGAGGAGGAGGAGGAGGACCAGGAATCCCTGCTCCGAGACCATAATTAGCACCGGCATCAAAAGTAACCTGTTTCCAATAAATTAAATAAAAAAATCATCAGAACTAGATAATTCAATTATAACTCGTAAAATACTAATGTGTTTGAGACTGAAATGAGTTGTAAGCTACTTAGATGAGACATAAAAAAGAAAGTTAAGAGTAGACTCCCGTAAAAGATCTAAAGAGGACTACTCGTTTCCAGATATCACTCCTGTAAAAAGAATTGGAATACCCGATTTATGCGTCACGGTTCTGTTTCTGTGTAATTTTCATTATATTTTATGCAACAGCTATTTCTATATACTTTCAGTCCGTTTCTTTCTTCCCACGGTATCCATATACATCCTCCCTCGGTTACCTTAGATTCTACAATCACAACTAGCAGCAGAGAGAGGAATTGAGCATTGCTTGCAGAAAAGTTGAGAACACTTTTTAAATAATATAACATAATATTTCTTCTTCTTCCCTACACTAAAATACAATTTTCTAGCACCTTAATAACCAACTTTTTCTGGAAACAGCCAATTAAAAAAAATTGTAGTAAGAACAGTGTAAACGCAAACAACCGATAGCGCAAAACTGATGACTGTTAAGAGACAATAAGTGCAGTAGAAGATCTTTAATGTCCTATATAATGCTTAATTGAGAAAATTTAGATCTAAAAGAAAATACGAAATAACGAGTATTCAATCAATTTTAAGAACAAGTAGATAATATTGAAACCAAAGAGTTATATCCTGTTTCAAGAAAGAAGCAACACCAAAAGAGCAGAATGGGAGGAGGGAATTTAAGGCGTGCTTTCTGCACTGTTTGATAGTTTCGCTTGACGACCATAAAACTTAAAAAGGGAATCAAAATAATTCATAATTTAATAAGAGGTGATATATCAAACCTGATTAACAGCATGTGGATTATACAATGGATTTCCACCATAGCCAGGATCGTAGTTTATCTGGTGTGTAGCATACACGGCCCCTGTTAAGACATGTGATTGCACATTACGAAAACCTCGTGATTTTTAGTCACTGTGAAGGGGCAAAAAGGTAAAGTCCTGCATCAGTTACCTGGATTGGCAGCTGAGGCTGCCGCTGCGGCAGCTGCCATTGCCCTCTGCTCTGCATTTGCAAGTTCAGAACGCAGTTTTTCTGCTTCACGAGCCAAAGAAATCATAAGCTTCTCCATTGCCTCACTTTGTTCAAAGTTGTTGGATGACATCTTTCTTTCGTGTTCAATCGCAGCCCTGTCATATTCACAGCCAGAAGGTTGCATTTCTATTATTCTCAAGTTTACAAATTATTATCTTCTGACGATAAATGACACGTGGAACATTTAGTACCGAGGATATATTCATAATAAAATATTTCCAAAATCAAGTGTGACATTCAAGACCAGTACCAATCAATTAGACTTTATCTGTCGTTGGATGAACGCCGACAAATTTGAACGAAAAAAAAAATCTGTACTCGCCAATAATATAAGGAAAAAACATTGACTTCTAAAACACAAAATAAGTACACATTATTTTTTGGGGGAAAAAAAATTACCTAGACAGGCAAACGAAAATAAGACAAACTGTGACACACATTTATTTCTACAGTATAAAACAATCTCTTCAGAAGATTTAGCTTCTGCGGTGGAGTTCTTATTCCACTTCCGACACTCCACACAACAAATTTCTTAATAAATGTTTGAAATCGAACGCTTGCCTCCTTGAAATTGAAACTACAAGTACTTCAAGTCATACATTTTAGCTCTAAGAACTTAACTCCAAGCATCGAAACATAGTGTAAATGCACCGGTTTCCAAGTTATACTTCCAAACCACATTTTCGCAAGGTTTATTATAATGAAAAGATTCATCAAAGGTGAGTGAGGTAAATCGCATGGCTTATCAGAAACGCGCACACGACTTCGTAAATGAGGCGCACACAAACGACGCCGTTTGGGGGAAGCGATTAAGAATTAGTTAAATCCGTTAGCATTTCGTTAAATTTAAATAAGATTCAGTCCGAATCGATACCGAGATTCGATTCGTTAAACAAATTAGTTACTCCTAAAATAAAATTCTATTTTTTCGGTCCAATTCTTCTTCTCCCCTGTTCGAAATGTTGCAGAAACACAATTAAAGGATCTATGACAATCCACCATTCTTCAATAACTCTGTACCAAATTCAAAACAAATGATAAAGAGCTTCGGAAATTGGATACAAAGTAGATGCATTTGCGCATACCTTCCTCGTTGGATTTCTATTTGCGCCGCCTCAATTTCACTCTTGAGATCAGGCAGCTGCTGCAACTCCGCACGAGCCGTGACAACATCGCCGTCGATATCCTTCAGCTTCTCCAACAGTTCCTTGCGCTCGGACCGGAGTGCATTAATGTCGGCCCGAACCCGTTCCAATTCGGCGGAAATCCCATCGACGGAGCGGGCCTCGTCCTCCAATCTAAGAGACCGCTCGTAGACCTCGCGCACCTGAGCGTCCCTCTCGGCCTTGACGGAGGCGGCCGTGGCGGAGATGTGACGGAGCTCCTGTTCGGCGGCGACCAAATCCTGCTTGAGAGCCACGTAGCTGGTGGCCAGCCGCTGGTTGTCGAGGAGGAGGGTTTCGATTTCGCGGCTCTGCGCGGCGATTCGGTCCTCGATCAGACGGACCTCCGTCGCGGTGAGGCGGCGGTGGGGGTGGACGACGCCGTCGTTGCGAGGGCGGTGGTTGTTGTGGCGGTGCTTTAAGCCGGCGGCTGGGGTGTTGTGGTTTCGTCCCGCCATTGGTGATCGGCGAATTGATTGTCACCGTGGGGGGAGTGTAATTTGGATGTGCTGTTTTGTTACTGTAAAAAGCAAAATTCAGACGTTACAAATAAATATTTTACCATTGGGATATGAAAAAAAGGGTATATTCTATTCTCTGCGTATTGACTACTAATTGATTCACATTAGTGTCAGCGTATACTAACTACAACCTCTATAAATTAATAATCTCGTTTAAATATTTTTTTTCGGTCCCGATTTGAGGACATTGTAATAAATTAATAATTTTCTAAATTTATAAGATAATACACATTCGAAAATTTTAAGAAGCCCCATATATTATATAAATTAATAATGCATAAAAAATAATTCTTAAATTACATGGTACAGTACATATTTTATAGATCTATGAAGGCTTAATGCAATATAAAATTACATCGTCCCTCACTTTTCTTAATATGGTTAGAACTTTCAATATAGTTTTTTCATGACTTAATATAAAATCGTTCTATACCACTGCTGCTTTAAGAGCTTCCGTTTGTGAAACGGGCTCTATAGTGCATTGAACTAATGGTACAATGTATAATATACACGTAAAAAAATTAAAAAAATGTATTTATTGAAAATAATAATAAAAGTAATTTCATAAATTAATAAGTTATTAATTAATGTATAAATTAATAATTATTAATTTATCGATAAGTTAATATTTCGTTAAATTAATAAAATTTTGATGGTCTCAACTGTATTAATTTCAGTAGTTTAACTATATGTATTTTATAGGAGTAATTAGGATTTTACAATTATGTTACAATAGTTATGAAAGAACTGTCAAAGTGATTTATAAACTACATAACTATACTATACTAGGCTGAACACCATCTTGTCGGACAGTTATCTATTCGACCGACCAATTGAGTTTACTGAATATTGAAAATCATTATCGGCCCAATTATTATGGATCAGATAATAGTTGACAACCAATTTAGTCGAGTAACAAATGGTCGGAAAAATGGATAACGATTTTTGGTTTATATTTTTATTTGAACTAAACATTTCCATGTTTTTTTTTATTATGTTTTGACAATTTCCATTACTTGACCTAAATATTTCCATATATTTATTACTTTGTTTTGACAATTTGCTGAGTCATTTTTTTTGTTGAATCAATTGAGTTCAGTCAATGTTGTTAGAACCGGGCCGAACCAGCCGGTCGGACCGGTTCGACTGTGACCCGACAATAAAGCGGTCTGGTTTAACATCTAAAATCGGTAAAATCAAAAATTGGGGTCAAATGACCAAAATTCGGTTCGAATGGGTAAAACCCAAGAACCGCCGAATCAATCAAGGAACCCAGCTTTCGGCCAAAACGTCTCGAATCACCGTTGAATTGGTTATTTGTGGCTAGATTTGAGCGAACCTTCATATACTTAGTAGTAGGTGGCCGGATCTAATCATGAGTGGTCGAAGGATTGTCGGATATGATCATGGGTGATCGAATAGGGGTGACCGGTTGCCGGATTTGAAGAATAAAAATAGAAAAATATATAAGCAATAAATATAATAAAAAGTGAGGTGAAGTAGATAAAAGTGAAAATAATAACTCGGAGTTTAAAAATATAAAGAAAATAATATTTTAAAAACATTAAAATTAATAAAATAATGGCATATTAAAAAAAATCAAAAATCCGGTTGAACCGGTTCGACCCTATGAACCCATGTCTCAAATGGTCGTCCGATTCTATAGCCGGTTCTAAAAGCATTGAGTTCAGTTAATTATCTATCTATCCTTCCCATCGAAATCAATTGATTTAAATTAGTTGACTCGAGATGAAGATGACACGGGACGAATTAACGCAACATTTGAAAAGGTAAAAGATTTTTAACTAACTAAATTGAAGATTTATTATTATTCTTTTTCTGTAACACATGGACAAAACAAACAAAAAAACTATATAATATATTGACCTAGAGATGAGAGTTTTTTCTCAAATTGAAATTGCCCTTAATTGGAATAAATTGTTAATTAGAAATAAAACAATAAATCAAATAACATTATCCAAATAGGTAAGGGAAAGCAAAAAGAAGAAGAGGTAAAATCTATGACGGCACTAATTATAATTACTGTTGGTTACTGCAAATTGCAAAACCCCCAAATTTCTGGAACCCTAGTTTTTGCCATTGGAATCTTCCACCATCTTACTCTTTTGACCATTCTCAATACCAAATCTCTATACATATGAATTCCTTTTTATGGCGATAAGCCCTTTCTCTCATACAGAATTGTTTAACCCTAGATCGTTGTTCTCCAATCTCCCATGGCCACCGACGCATCCCCGAAATTCCAGAAGCCGGACCTTCTCGCCGTGCCGCACCAGCCCGATTATCAACCTGCAATCGCCGCCGCCGCCGCGGTGGAGCACGACGGACTTCACTTCTGGCAGTTCATGGTCGCCGGCTCGACCGCCGGCATGGTGGAGCACATGTCCATGTTCCCCGTCGACACAATCAAAACCCGAATGCAAGCCCTAGGTTCCTGCCCGATTAAATCCGCCAGCGTCAACCAAGCGGTGCGTTCTATTCTCAAATCCGACGGCCCGAAGGGGTTCTACCGCGGGATTGGAGCCATGGCGCTCGGCGCGGGGCCGGCGCACGCCGTCTATTTCTCCGTTTACGAGTTCTGTAAGAAGAGATTCTCCGGCGGCAATCCGGACAATCACGCGGCGCACGCTGCCTCTGGGGTTTGTGCCACTGTTGTCAGCGATGGGGTGCTTACTCCCATGGATATGGTGAAGCAGAGGCTGCAATTGGGTGATAGTCCGTACAAAGGCGTGTGGGACTGCGTGAAGAGAGTGCTGAGAGAGGAAGGGTTTGGGGCGTTTTACGCTTCTTACAGGACAACCGTGCTGATGAATGCGCCCTTCACCGCAGTGCATTTCGCAACATACGAGGCTGCAAAGAGAGGTATGATGGAGGTCTCGCCGGAGAGTACGAGTGAAGAGACGTTGGTCGTTCATGCTACTGCCGGAGCAGCGGCTGGAGCACTGGCTGCCGCCTTGACTACTCCTCTTGATGTGGTCAAGACTCAATTACAGTGCCAGGTATTTTAATTTCAATTTCGTCTGTAATTGAAGTCTCTTTGTGTATTTTTGCCGTTTGAAAGATAAAAAAAGAGCATCTTGAAAGAAAGCCCTCTTCTAGCAGTTTGAAAGGCATATTTGTCTTCAATTCTTAATTCTATTTGCGCGTGAGTGGAAACGAACGGGCGTGTAAGCATCATTTCATTATATTTATAATTGCAAAGTAACTTGAGACTTGAGAGGGTACACCTTTTCTTTTGTTATATTAGGTGTGATAATTGTAGGAATTTCAACGTAAGTGTGTCAATCAGTTAATTTGTCCCTTCTAATTTGAACTATGCAACTGCAGTGCTGAAATAGGACGCATTAGTTTGACTTCTTTTTATATTTCGTTGAACCCCTTCGGACATATATTGTTTCCGTTTTAGATCTTATTGATGTTTTACTCTTCGTATCTCATATTGAATGTGTTAGTTTGTGGTGTAAATTCTTGTTAAGCCATGGGGTTTTAGAGTTGAATGAGATAAAAGTGATGAATTCTAGTAGAGCTGCGAAGTGTTGCTTTCACTCTCTGACCTCAGAGTCTGTTACATTTATGTGTATATAAATATCATTGGATCGTAAAAAAAATAACTACGAAGTGAAGTATCTATAAAGTAGCATAAGAATTAGTTGTCTAGTTTCTATACTTCGACCCATGATGTCTACATTAACTGGGCTCATCTGCAAGCAATTGCTTTTGAACTCAGTGGTATGTAAGTTTGTAACTGAGTCTGGCATGATCCAGTTTCATTAGAAAACCTCATAACCTACTGGTTTGAGTGGGGTGTGGGGGGTGTGGAATGATGTAAGAATTGTAAAAAGAAGAACAGCTTGAGAGAGAAAGGTGCTAGACAAGTTGCGGTTTTATATAAGCACCCTTCATTAATGAAACTGTAAGAAGTGGGTGTTCAGTTTTATTTCTTCAGGGACATGTCCTGCACCCCACCCCCACCCTCACCCCTTTTATTTCCTCTTCTTTCTGATATAATTTGCATGCCACAATTTCTCATTCATATATAACTTGGTTGGGTTGTCCGTTTCTTGATTTTTGTTCCCTCTATTATTGTCATACCATAGTTTTCAAATCATGATAACTTTTATCTGTTTCTGATTTAATATCACCTGTTAATTCCTAGGACTATGCTAAACACAATATTGTATAAAGGAAACTATATTATATAAGGGGTGTCATTTTAAGATAGTCCATGGCCTCGCAGTTTCTTTCAAAATCATCAAAAGTAGACGAGTCATCCAAACTAAACCGCCTATACCATGCTATAATGAAGTAATTTAGTTTAGTAGATTTTACAGCACTTTCTAAGTAGATACATATCAAACATGTAAATAATATCTTTTTGAAAACACAACTTAATATTTGGGCGTGATATTTTTATCAGCTGCTTTATTCGGTTTTTTGAGCTACAACTTTACGGAGTCCTCTTATTAACCGATTGAGTGGATTAAATTGCAGGGTGTGTGTGGTTGTGATAGATTTGTGAGTAGTTCAATACGGGATGTTGTTAGGACAATAGTAGAGAAAGACGGATACAGAGGCCTTATGAGAGGGTGGATGCCTAGGATGCTCTTCCACGCTCCTGCTGCAGCTATTTGCTGGTCTACTTATGAAGCTGCTAAATCCTTCTTCCAAGAATCAAACGACGGCAACAACCTCGCCTGAGAAAAGATAAATATAAAAAAAATAAAAAAAATAGATACACGATTTTTCTTTCTTTCGTTCTTTCTTCAGTTTGTTGTATTTGGAGAAGCACTCTATGATTGGGGAAGCACCATTGGAAGGAAGGAGAACTCACCCCCATATGACTTGGTTTTATTTATACAGATGCGGAGAGGCGAACATTTTAAGTATCTCGGAGCGGAGCGTGCGTTGCTATTTATATGTAACATTAGTTTGTGATTCGTTGCAATAATCTTGGTTCGAAGTAGAGGATCATTTTTCGTCGTTAGTTTGTGGACTGAGTTCTTAGACCCAAATTTGTGTAATTGCTAGTTCTAGGCTTGTTTCCCTGAAAATTTTGATCATTGAATGGTGATGAATCTGAGAGTTTTTATTTATTTATGTATGTTGTTTTAATTTTTTATTTATAATTGTCACTTGACTTTAGAATTATGCAGGGTAAAACCTTGAATGAAAATCCAAGCAAACAGCATATATATAATATGAGCATGTGCCTTGATATTCTGGTTCATTGCTTTCATTATTCGTTAATTCGATGTATTTTTCTGTCCATAAATTTCAATAAAACGTATATTTTTGTTCGATTAAGATGAATAGTATACTATAAAAAATATTTCTTTTCAATAAACATCGGTCACTAAGGTAGCCACTCGGGTCTCGAATCACCATATGAAGAAGGCGAGCTTTACGAGCTTAATGAGCTCTTCACCTGCCCAACAATTACAGTCACATCATCAAGTTTCCCACCTGTCCAGTTAAAAGAAACAAACACCATTCAATTTTTAGCATTGAAAAAAAAAACGTAAAATGCGACGGGAATTCGAAGTTATTTAACCGAATGAATAAAATCGTGCCTATTAACTTCATCCCCATAATTTTCTTCCACCAAGGAACATCAAAACCCTGTTTTAAAAGTTAAAAAAATAAAATAAAAACAAATCAGAATTTTCTCATTATAATAAATAGCATGTCGAAATTTATCAAAACTCACTTGGGTTCGAGCTTCTTGCGAATAGGGGGAATCGAAACTCGAATCCTTTGAATGATTATGAGCCAGGTTAGCTAATGCCTTTGCTAGTGTCCAAAACCACATATATATACCATTATCAGTAAGTTTCGGAAAAAAAAAACGAGCTTCAAGCATAACAATTAACGACAAACGGACTTTTTTTTACGAGAAACTTACCAGCATCAGAAACGTTATTGCATGAGCTGAGAACAGAAACGATTTCTCGATCAAAGACATTATCGAAGAGACCATCTGACCCCACCACAATAGTATCCTCTTCCATTAACTCCACAGTCGTAACCTGTATTTTCAATCAATTCGAAATATCTTAAATTGAAAAGGAAAAATCTAAGCTAATCGGAAATTTTAGTGGCTAAGAAATGTTTTAGGACGGAAGTGAATTTCGATACCGTTGCGTCAAGAAATGTCTGACCAATGGCCTCTGAACTCAACTGGTATGGGCAGTCGAAGTAATGTTCTTGCGGAGATGTAGAATACACTATTTGCCCTGTGATTAGCAAAGCAACAACAACATATATTTAACTCCAAAAAAAAAAAACCGAAAAAATAAACGGGAATAATACCTTTTCGTACGACTCTCAAGCCGCAGTCACCTACATTAGCGATCTTGAGTGTCCCGTTTCTTTCCAGCATAGCAACAACACTAAGATGCACATGGTGTAAATTAAGGATTGGTTTTGAAAGGGGATTTTATCAAACACCTGGTGGGCATAAAGAAAAGAAAATGTTTCAGAAGAACAAACATACGCAGTGGCGGAGCCAATGGAAGTGGTGGCGGCGTGTGCTTTCCTTATCAGATTCCGTGGATTATAGTCAACCTGTAAATGTATGAATTTACACCACATATATATATTAACCAAAAACAAGAAAACAATAAAGAAGAAAGAAAGAAAGAAAGAAACTTCTTGATCTTGGACAAAGATGGAGGCATTAGTCATAAGCTCGCGGGAGAAGAGAGCAGGATTCACATCTTTCTCAGCCCAACTGCCAAAACCATTCAAACTATTTATTTATGAGGGTTTCTTCCTTTTGTTTTTATACAGTGCAGCAGCATACAAGACTGGGAAAGAAAATTGGATTACCCAGAAACACCATCGGCGACTGCAATAACTCCTCCACCGTGGCTGCTAACGAAAAATGCATCTTCTCCGCCTTTCTCAACCTGCACATTAAAAAAAAAAAAAAGCCCCTGTTCAACAGAAGAAACACAGAAAAGAAAGAAAAACAGAAGTAATTAATTGTACCTTGTCGGGATGTGGAATGAGGTGGGTTCCGATACTCAAACACACACCTGCCTCTGAACTACTACAAGAAAGAAGAAGTGGGGCTTCAAGAATTAATCTGAAATGGGATTATATGAATGAATGAATGTGTAATGAAACTATTACCCAACAAAATTGGAGGAAACAGGTGGTGATGAAGAAGAAGCACAACAAAGCAGCTTGTTGTAAGAAAAAATGGGATGGTGCAAGTATCTGTGTCTGTGTGTAGTAGTAGTAGTACTGTAAGAAGAAATAGTTGTAAACAGAGGAATTGCCATTTCCCACCAAGCTACGAAAAATATCACTTGCTCCTCCTGCTTTCTTTCTCTTCCCACCAAATGATTACAACCAAAACAAACCAGGGACGTGAGTTTCTCTTTGCTCCACGTAAGCAAAGTAAAGCTTTTGTTAAGTAATTTATGTTGTATAGATTCAACAAATCAGCACCAGTGGTCTAGTGGTAGAATAGTACCCTGCCACGGTACAGACCCGGGTTCGATTCCCGGCTGGTGCATTTACTTTTATTTTTTGTTTTAACATTTTTATTTATTTTAAAAAAGTTTAATTTATTGAATAATGAGTATAGAGGCATTGAAGTATTTTTTTTCTAAACTGGTTATGATTTGCTATAGAAGATACTAGATAGGTGAAGTATATATGGAAAATTAGCTCATTTTCTCCGAGATATTGCATGCAGACGATGAGAAATACTCTTCTCATTGAGTTGTCGAAAGATTATTAGTGTTAATTAAGATCGACGGGGCTTAATCACGAAAAAAAGATGATGTTTTAAATAATGTTATGTGTATACACTAAAAAGTAAATCCCTATAAACAATGCTGCACATTAACTTACAAGTTTCGATTATTCGGGAAACAACGATATACAAGTTTTTAGTACATACTTTTCTACTGTATGTGAACTTCAGAGGGTCTTGATCATATAAAAGAAGCCTTTATACCACCAGTCTTTCTCCGGAAAGCTTTATGTTGTGCCAAGCCAGCAATTCCCTAAAGTACCCCTCAATGTTTCGGGCGCAAAGAGAAGCTCCGACAGATTCACTGATTTCTCCATGAATATGGTCATAGATCATTTGTCTCATATCGGAGACTTGATAAATATGGAAATGAACAGAATGGGAACACGATTTTGCATAAACTGTTTCGGTGATGTGAGTAAAGTGGGATTTGAATTACCTAGATTGCCCTTTGAACTGCGCGCTCTTTATGTATAATCAACTACTTGGAGCTCACTATGTACATCTCTTTTGCTCCTGATTGCCCTTGCTCTACCTTCTCGTATTTCGAGAACCTGGTGAAAATAAATAAAAATAATCATGATTATACAATTGTTTCATCTATTTCTAACAGATCATCGAGGCCCGACGAAATAAAAAATTTACTTCTATAGAAAACAAATACAATTGTGACAGTACAACTTTACATGAAGAAAAACCACGTCTTATTCATCTTTGTTTATGCAAATTTACCAATCTTATGTCTTTACTTAGTTACATTTTTTTTTTTATATTAAAAAAAAAATAGTTATAGTGATGGGGTGCAAGGAATTGAGTTCTGTAAATGTAGAAAGGTGATCAGATGTTATACAAAATTTACAAAGCTGTCGAGAGTTATGAAATACAGTGAAACAACCGTTTACCTCAGGCCTTGAATCAAGAACTCCACTAGACATCCCGACATCAATGCGCCAAATACTACAGTTGAAATCGCTGCAGAACAAAGTAAACTCTCGTTCAGTTCAGAGACAATTAAATCACAATCATTCCAATCTGGGTACAAGTTTCATTGCCGTATATTTTGGAGATTTCCAGGAGTGTTTCGTAGCAGACTAAGACTTAATTGGCATTTAACTATAGAAACGACGGGACTGAAATAGGTATGTCAAAAGTCCTCTAGTGCTCATAAGTCGTATGGGTTGTATGAACTTTTTGCAGGAATAAAGAAACGAAAACACATTCAAGTTTCTTTACCAATTCACTCCCGTCACTTGTGGAGTATGCCCGACCACCATTGCCTTGGCACCTACTGCTTGAAGTGTCTCCCGGAGAATAGATTCGATCTGATAAGAAGCAAAAGACTCTTAATCACATACACGGTACGGTTCAAACAATAAAACCGATCAACTGTCCATCAAAAGAATATTTATATATAATTGGCGAAGCGACAAACATATTCAACTGAACTGCACAACGTCAAATGCTTTCATAGGTACTCAAAAGGGAATGAAGCCTT
This sequence comes from Erythranthe guttata, assembly GCF_000504015.1. The sequence continues at coordinate 783,035 of NW_012192829.1, forward strand.
GACCTCCCACCCAAGAAAGTCAACTTGTGACACTAGGCCATCAACCATATGATCAATATAACAACTACCTGATTGATCTGATAATCTTCCAGATCCGATGTGTCTCTTGAGTATAAACGACTCCATACGACACTGTCATACCCTCTGGTAGCTATAAACGGGATTTGTGGATAATCATCTTCTGTGCCGAGGCCTTCCATCCAATAAGATACTTCTCTATTTATCCTCTCTATCCCGTACTCAACTGCACCAGCACAAAAGATCAGTAGTCAGTAGGATTATTTTTTTAAATATCCAAACCACGGAGAGTAGGGAGTGAAGCAATTACCATGATGAGGAAGAAGGCCACCATGACAGAATATCCAGTCATTGACTTTCAGAACAACTGCATGCCGTGCCAATTCAGATGCCAATGGACCGCCTGGTCTTAGGAGAACTGATCTTGCAATGACTCCTTTCTGTCGCTGTCCTAATAGTCAGACGACTGAATTAGAAAGGAAATACTAAACCTGGATTAAACTATCTAATTCAGACATTAGAAATAGTTGACGCTGATTGGATTACGTTAAAAAGAAAAGCTTTTGTCAACAGAAATCAATATATTCAATTTCAATGATATAATCAAAATCACTACTTACCTTCACCAAATTCCATGGACCCCAAGAATTTTGCTGCACCTTACGATCCTCTTTCCATCTTTTAGATACACCAGCCCAACCAACAAATGCTTCTTCCCAGTTATGGTCACAGATTTCCAAATGTTCAAGGAAGTCAGCGCACTCATCGAATCCACCGGAATCAACATATCTAAAATCCCCTTCCACGTTCATGGTTTCATGATTTCCGTTAACCTAGAAATATAAGAAGGTTAGAGAATTAACTCTCTATATATGTGAAAATAAGAACTCACTGGTTTAGTAGTTCCGGCTTTGAAAGTAGAAGAAATTTATTCAACAATAGTATGGTAGAATAACAAGGTGCATTTTAGTAGTTCACTGGCAATCTAGATTTCAAGATACACGCAGAAGCACAACAGACCTGGAAAACTGCACCTCCATTAAGTTTCGCCTGGATATTTAATGACTTCAACAGGGATAAAATTGCAATTTCATCTTCACCCCTATCAAGTATATCTCCAAGTTGTACTAATACCTGATCATGAATAAAAAGTTTCAATAATAAGGTTCATTAAGCTCCTCAACAACCATCTAATTCGAAGTACAGTGTGCATATTGAAATACGCATTACAATTATCCTCTAAAACAGAGTTTCCTATGTTTCTAAAATAGCAAAAGATGCATACCGTTTGTCCACCAATCCACAAATCTTGACCATCAGAACTCAAGATACCAGCCATCTGAAGAGCATATCTAGCTTTATCAAGGTCTCCATGCAAATCTCCAACTGGTAGTCATAACAACAAAATAAGTAACACGGCAAAATGAATGATGTTTATGACCAAAATTTTGTTTATTAGAGAATATTCAAGATGTATGTCCCAGCACAGTTAAACTTCTAAAGAGGCAGTATGACAATCGTCGATCATCACCTTTCCATTCTTTTATCGCTCGTGAATCAGGTAACACAAATTCTTTATATCATCACATAGATGATCCATATAAAAGTTCAACCATAATGTGTTAATGACATACTAAAATGTCTGAATAGTTATTTGGAAGTGTCTTATAGTAGGTGCGTTCCCTACGGTAGCTCACACAACGTGATGTCAACTAAATCAGCTATTGTATAGAAGAAACAAGGGGGACCTCATATTATCACGTGAAAGGATAAACAATTTATTGAAATGGTCTCTACTTAAAAAAGACCTTCAGTTAAATAAGTTTCAGAATTCCTAATACAAGTATAAGGTAAATCGCTCTTGATATAGTAAAGCTCAACTTAAGCCCGATCACAGAGCTCGAATACAGGAATTCAGAAGCTTGCAAGTTCTTTTTTTTTTTTTCTAGATTTTGATATGTCATCTTATTAGCTAGTGAAAAATAACTCAAACTAATTTAAAAAAATTGAAATTGACATTTCTCAGTTGGATAGCATCAACTCGTCTTCATTTGCACCTCCTCTACAGATCTACATAATTCTTATAAACACAACAGGTCAGATACACCAGTATCCTACTATGCATAAGCTAACGGATTCATATCAAATGGAAAACTAATTTCAGCAGAAAACAAGGAAAACACACTCACACATGTAATCTTTGATTATTAACAGCACAAATTCAAATTATCGGCAATAAGCATTATATACACCACCTCCTCAAACACTTTCCAAGTACTCATCACAAATACCAATTCAACAATCTACAGCCCTCCAATCCATAATCGTCGTTACTAAAGAACAGCATATCGAAAGACATACAGTAAACAACAAGAAGCATCCAATACAATAGCTAATCTACACCCAAAAAAAAAAATCAATACAAATTTCATTTCACATTATGATTATGATTTCTAAGTTAAAAGTCGTAAAAAAGGGCAGATATATCATATGTGATAAGTCCATCAGAACACAATTGCAAAAACTCCGCTAACGCACGCAAACTACTTGTAAAAATGCCGCATCCAAAAAAATGATCACATGACATCCATACCGGCAATGATTCGGCGGCCGGGGGCGGAGACAGAGGTCGGCGGATCGCCGTTCACTACTATCGGCTTCAAGCTTACCCCAGCAACAACAGTACTCTCGGTATTGCTGCTTCGACTTTTGCTGAGGCCTTGCTGTGGAGTTGACGCCGTTGAAGCGCAGCAACACACGGCGTCGGAGAATTTGTGCGGCTGCTGCTGCGTGCGAAGATATAGCGTTTGCGGCGGCAACGAGCAGCCGAGAGGGACGGGAGCCATTTTTTTCGTCTTCTGCTTTATCGCTCAGCTCCTCAAATTCATCTCTATTTTTGTATTGTGTTTCGAGTGAGAGCGTCCACACATTTTGCCACGGAGTTTTTCCTTTGGCGAAAAATCGTAGATTTTTTTGGTTTCTATTTGAATTATCGGTTAATTATTTAGAGGAATTGCGTGAATAAAAACCTAACAAATGTAGCCCCGTTATTTTAACTGTTGGCAAATAAGTCCCCACGGACCGCCAATTGACGAATTTACCCTCCTGACTTCATATATATTAGGAGTTAAATGCAACAACCTCCCCTGTGTTAATCCTAAAGAACAGAAAACCCCCTGTGAAAAAAAAAGTGACTCATAACCCCCTGTAATCTATTTAAGTAAGTACACTCGACCCTTTTTTATTTCACCCGTTGACCGCCTGCGAAAAGACAAAAAAACCCTTCAGTAAAAGCGTGAAATTATCAACAGATTTACACACACTCTCTCTCTAACTGTGAAAATCCCCAAAATTCCAAGAAACCCTAAATTCTGAGAAACCCTAAATCGATTCCCCAATATTAGTCCGTAAATTCTTTTGGTTCGAATCCACACAAGGTGAAGTGAAGCGATTGAAGCCATTGACATGAAAATATAGAAGACTGTTGAGGTGAGTTTTACCCTTCTTTATTTCAGATCTTCTGCTTGTTTTGTCCCGTTTTTTTATGTTTGGATTGTGGTCTCGCATATACTACTTTATGAGTATGAAATTTAATGTTTTTTTGTCGGTTTTTCTTTGTTTATGTTTGATTGTTGTTGGGTCTTGTTCTATATAACAATAAATATAATCTATGCACATGGTTAATATTTAAGAATATTTGTGGGGTACAGAGCTTTGCAGTATCGAAGTTGAATATAAAAGTAAATTGTTTTTGTCTCAGTTTATGAATTAAATAATGTTTCCTTGCAACATGGTCCATCTTTTGATTGTTTAGAATTTTGTCTTTATACAGGATGGACCACTATTGTACATTTAATGTTTGGTTGGATGGAAAGTTTGTTCAAAACGATAAATTAACTTATGTTGGAGGAAGACAAGACCAAGTCTATGATGTGAATTTAGACTACCTCAACTTGGACACACTTTACAAGATTTATAGGCTCTGTGGAGGAAAGAGGTTTGATATACAATTCTACTTCTTGTATCCTGGGCAACCACTTGATTATGGGTTGAAGGTTGTGGAAAGTGACATTGGCATCCAATTTTTGATTGATGTACACCAAGGACTAAACCATGTCACATTGTACACAGAGGAGCTTGGTATAGAACCACTTATATCAGTTGACAGAAATGGGAACATTATTCATCCAGCACCAGAAAAAGAAATCCCTCTGTTGTTGCAAGAACCTGAAGAAGTTCAAGCAACAAATGAAGAATTGCCTCCACTTACTGATGATGTGCAACCAAGAGCTGAAGATGAATTGCCTCCAATTAGTGATGAAGTGCAACCAAGAGCTGAAGAAGAATTGCCTCCAAATAGTGATGAAATGCAGCCAAGAACTGAAGAAGAATTGCCTCCAAATACTGATGAAGTGCAGCCAATAGCTGAAGAAGAATTGTCTCCAATTACTGAAGAAGTGCAACCAAGAGCTGAAGAGCCTCCAACAACAAATTATACAAGCTCTTCTGAATTTGATGATTCATCTGATACAGACTACATTCAACCTGATCATGATGCTGATGACATAGATTCAGATGCTCCAACTGAAGTGTTGGAAGACATTGAAGGGTCTTCAGAAGATGATATTTTTGTGGAAAAGGTTATCACTAAACAAGACCAAGTGAAGAAGCTGAAAAATATGTTGAGGAAATCTAGAAGAAAAAGGCCCAAATTGCAGAAGTATAGTATTGATCCATCTCCATCAGAGTGGTTTAGTGATGCAGATGATGATGATGAAATTGAGAATCTAGATGACAGAAATGAGTGTAACAGGTATCCTATATACACTGAGGGGCAGAATATGAAAAATAGGGACTTGGAAGTTTGTATGAGGTTTCCAAGTATTGAATTATATAGAGAGGCTCTTAGAGATTGGGTTGTGAGAAATGGATATGAGTTGGAGTATGTGAAGAATGAAAGAAAAAGAGTCACTGCAAAGTGCAAGGCAGATGGGTGCAACTGGAGGATTCATGCATCAGTTGTTCAAGGTGGTCCAGTATTTCAGGTATAACTAATACTTTTAAAATTTGATACATGTTTAAGAACTTATATGAAATTATAAAAGGCCCAACTTGTTTATAACATGTTTATGAACTTATATTGCAGATCAAGACTATTTCAGGTGAGCACACATGTTGTAAAGTGAAGGTCAACAGACATGCTAATGCCAAGTATATTGGGAAGAGACTGGAACAAGGAATTAAAGATAATCCAGACATTTCTATAGTCAAGCTGCAAAATACAATCTTAAGAAAAGTTGGTGTGGATGCTGGATACTGGAAGGCCAAGAGAGCAAAAAAAGCAGCAATGGAGAGGATTAGAGGAGATGATGCAGCAGAATACAAGCTATTGTGGGACTATTGTGAAACAGTGAGGGACAAAAATCCTGGTTCTAAGATGTTACTCAGAAAGGTACTCTATTCAGAACCCCCTATCTTTGATAGAATGTATTTCTGTCTTGATGCAATGAAAAGGGGATTCATGTCTGGTTGTAGACCTTTAATTGGTTTGGATGGGTGTTTCCTTAAAACATTTCATGGGGGGCAACTTTTGGCTGCTGTTGGTAGAGATGGCAATGATAATTTGTTTCCTATTGCACTTGCTGTTGTGCCTGTTGAGAATAGGGAGACATGGACTTGGTTTATTAGTGCATTACTTGAAGATATTGGTGGTGTAGAAGAAACCAAATGGACTTTCATTTCTGATAGACAGAAGGGGTTGTTGGAGACATTGAAAGAACTAGCACCTGGTTGTGCTCATAGGTTCTGTGTGAGACATATATACCAGAATTTCAGAAGTAAGTGGCCATCTGAAGATCTGAAGACACTGTTATGGAAAGCTGCATCAACTGGAAACAAGAATACATTTGCAATGCATATGACTGAGATTCAGAAGATTGATAGAGCTGCAGCAGAATGGTTAAGGAACATCCCACCTTGTCACTGGACCAGATCACACTTCACCACAAGTTGCAAATCAGATGTGCTAGTCAATAATTTGTGTGAATCTTTCAACAATATGATCCTTCAAGCAAGGGAGAAGCCTATAATCAGCATGTTTGAATGGATTAGGAGAAGGTTGACAACTAGACACCAAACAAAAAGAACTGGGATGGAGAAGTATGAAGGCACAATTTGTCCAAACATCTTAAGAAAAATCAACAAGTTCCAGCAGACAGCAAGAAATTGTTTTCCTACTTGGTGTGGGAGGGATGAATTTGAGGTTCAACACTGCTTGGATACATACATTGTGAAGTTGACTGATAGGACTTGCTCATGTGGCATATTTCAGCTGTGTGGGTTCCCATGTGCTCATGCATGGGCATGCATTGCAGAGAGGAGATACAAGTTGGAGGATTATGTGGACAACTGCTACAAAAAAGAAATGTATTTGAAGACATTTGAACACATGATACATGCTGTTCCAGGGCAGAGAGATTACTTGAAGACTTCTTATGAACCACTTGCAGCACCAACTCCAAAGATAAAGAGGGGGAGACCTAAAAGAATGAGAAGAAAAGCACCTGAAGAGCTGCAGAGGCCCTCATTCAGAAAGGGCTTGACCCATACATGTAAGAAGTGCATGCAAAGAGGCCATAATAGTAACACATGCAAGAATCCAAGAGCTCCAAGAGCACCAGCAGCTCCAAGAGCACCAGCAGCTCCAACTGCATCTTCTGCCCCTCCAACAGCTTCAAGTGCACAAACAACTGGCCATACTGCATCTTCTGCCCCTCCAACAGCTCCAAGTGCACAAACAACTGGCCATACTGCATCTTCTGCCCCTCCAACAGCTCCAAGTGCACAAACAACTGGCCATACTGCATCTTCTGCCCCTCCAAGAGCTTCAAGAGCACAAACAACTGGCCATACTGCATCCCCTTCATTGGTAGTGAAGTCAAGAACTCCAAGAGCTCCTCAATTTATGAGATCTGGATGTAGTGCACCTCCACCAGTTTCCTCTCAAGAGTCAATGGTTGTGAATACAAATGCAGCTCAACCATCAAGGGTAAAATGTAGTTTTCTTGATTTGTAGATAGTGAGTTTACTTGAATTTAACTTACTTTATATTGATTGTAGGTTTACCAGGGGAGAAGAAATGCAGCTCTGCTTGGACATGGAAATGAGGCCTCATCAACTGTAGAAGGTGGTGCTAGTTCAACCAATCCCAAAAGAAAAAGGAAGGTCCAGATTTCTGAAGTGCAAAACATCAAAGATAGGTCCAAGAAGAAGATGTGGAAGATCTAGAAAGCAAGTGATGATGATAATCCAATTTTTGTTATTGCTTATTATGAAGCCTTTTTGAAAAAACAATATTTTTGAAACTTCTAATTTTGTATGTTTTTAGCTTCTTATGAAGACATTAGTAACATTGACTGTATTAGTAACATTCAGCCATTGTCAATGCTTCTTTTGTATGTTTTTAGCTTCTTATGAAGACATTAGTAAAACTCAGTTTGTTTGAATGTTCTTAATATATTTATTTGACATTATTGTTTTTGTTTGAAGTTAAAGCAGGTTTGGGGAAAGTGAAATTTTAGGATTGATCTTGCCATTTTTTTTTCTGAGTTGGTTGGTTATGAAACATTATGTTGGTTCTTTTTTTCCAGTAAGAATATTTGGTAAACAACTACATAAAAAATTAAAAAATGAAATTGGAACAAACCAAACTATATTTTCATTAGAAATTGGAGCAATTGGAATATTGAATACAAACAAGACAAACATAACAACAAACTGCTTAGTACATCAAATATTACAATATCCATCACTGCCTCTAAATGTTCTAAATCTTCTGCAAAAGTACCATCACCACAACAAACAACAATGCGCATATAACCCAGGAAATTTGAAAATTGTTACCACAATCTTTTGCACTCGATTTATGAACACTTGTGCATCTCGATATTATTTCATCCTCCTCCTCAACTTTATCCTGCACTACATCTTCGCAAGATGGATATTTGATAGGAATCCCAACGGGTTCCCACGTAGCTCGAATCGGGGCGCACCATTCGAAAAATTTACATCTTCGGATTTCGCAGTTATGATACAACCTACCTATTGACGGTTTTGTTGTTGATTCAACAATCTTCAGAGAAGACCTTTGCCCGCAATAACAAAACGGAGGTGTGGCGTAACGCAAATCCATATGCAGCTTCATATTTCTTCTCTTTGCAGCGGTGTTGGACGAAGAGGAAGACATGAGCTCGATTGACCCCTAATTTCGGTTTGTGAGAGGAAAGGAAATATAAACCCTAATTTCAGATTGTAAGAGGGAATATGCCCTCTTTACAAAGAAGTAAATACCAGAGGGGCAATAATGTCCTTTTGCATAAAAAACGTTCATAATTCGGATGAGTAGTCGCACAAATAGCGCGTGAACGACACAGGCGATCTGGAGGGGGGGAAACGACTTTGACTATAGATTACAGGGGGTTATGAGTCACTTTTTTTTTCACAGGGGGTTTTCTGTTCTTTAGGATTAACACAGGGGAGGTTGTTGCATTTAACTCTATATATTAGTGATGGGGGCTAATTTGGCAAGGTCGGGCCAACGAGCTGAAAACGAGTCCATTGGGCCAGAGTTCGAAGGATAGAGAGGATTCGGGCAGCTAGCCTATTAAATACACAAGCCTACTAAACGAAGAGCTGACATTATAAAGTAGACGTCCGCTTCTTAAGCTCGCACGAAGTAGAGTCGTAGACACTCGCTCCTTACCCACTCGTGAAATAGAAAAGAGACCCCAACGCAGTAGGTGGCGAACTGACCAGGGAAGGCATATTTGAAGATAAAACGCAAAAAATATATAAATTTGAGGTACGAATTAAGGGCGGATAATATTATTAAATTATAGGGAATATTGTACAATATATAGACTTGTTGAGAGAGGAAAGAACCATTGTAAAACATCGTATGTAAAAGAATGTACGGAGCTCTTGTAGGGGTATGTTTTTACAATAATACAAGAACACACACTCTTTTCTATACTCTCTACTCACTTATACTTTTCGTCGGTATATTCTCTTGTTTTATGCTATAATAAAAGTAAACATAAAAAAAAAAAAAAAAGTAATTTTCAAAAAAATCTTCTTGTTTTTGTTATTTATCATAAGTAATATTGGTGGAGAAAATAAGAACACATATTGATATATCATAGACAAAATTCAGAATCAAATGCTTAATGATATAGGTCGATCGGCAGCCAATTTAATATATGCAAGAAAATAGAATGGGAAATTAATCATAAAAAATTTCTAATTAACATTGCATTAAATACCTATAGTTGTATCGATGTGTGTGTGTGTGTGTGCAGGTAATTATATAATTGTTCCAATAAATGTCCTTATTACAATATTATGAAATTTCCATTTATGCCCTTTATCCTTTGTGCCAGTTCAGTCACCCCTCCTATATATATAGGACCTTGCCTTTTCATTCAACTCATCCACCATTTCCATTCTTGAAAACCTCCTTAATTCTCTTATACATGATATATACATACATATAATATGTATGTATATATATATAGTGCTAGCTGAAAAATTTCTTAGTATAAGAAGGATCTGTAAAGCTCAGGAGGGATAGCGCCATATATATACACACGATCGATCTCGCTAATTTAGTACTTAATCCATGGCGCTATCCATCCTGAGTTTCACCGCTCCTTCTTGCTCGCTTACAACTCGTCGCAGATCTATATATAATACACAAACACACACACAAGGTTTTTTTTTTTTTTCTTTTTTTCTTTGCTGCATGCTTTTTTCTCTTTATTCAAAATTATTAAATTATTCCTACATATATTAGAGTTTTTGTGTTGGTTTGTGAGAGGGGTGACATTGCATTGCAGCTTCCTCTATTTTATTTCACAATTTAATTTATTTAAAATTCTCCCTTTTTTTTGTGGTTTAGAGGAAATAATTAAAATATATTATTACTGCAGCTTAATTTTGTTCTTTGATATTAATTTTAATTTGATATATTTTGGCTAGTGTGTGTTAGCTAGAGAGAGAGGAATAAATTAATGCATGCATGCAGTCTGAAGCATGATACGCATGCATGCACCATGCATCAGAAGCATTTAATTGTATCAGTTATTAAGGTTTTAGGGTTTCTTTTATATTCTCATCAAAAAAAAAAAAAAAAAAGGGTTTCTTTTATATGTTTTTTAATTAATTTTTGTTGTGCAGGCTTTTTAATAATGACCGCCATTAATATTTAGACTGTAGATGTTTGACTCCTTTTTTCTACTTATCATCTTAGCATTGTTCATTTGTCCAATGTACACTAGAACGACAGTTTGACTCCTTTTTTCTACTTATCATCTTAGCATTGTTCATTTGTCCAATGTACACTAGAACATCGGTGTATCAATACTCGATAAATTAATAACATTATTTGAATAATAATTTTTTTCAGTTTCGACTCGATGAGAACATGCTAGTTGTTGATTCGATAATTTAATATTCTGTTAAATTAATAGAATTTTGTTAGTCTTAATTATATTAATTTCATCTAAATGGTGAACGATATATTTGTATACTCTATAAAAACCAATAAACTGATTTTTAAAAGGTACCTAAGTTAACACATACTTCCATTTTTTTTTGGATAATTAAGCTCCCGAGATAAGGTTAAATTACAAAAATATCTCTTATTTCTTGGTATTACAACCACCCATCAATTATAAATTTTCTTACACGTCTACTTTTATGGTGTCAAATTCAACACAATTTTCTAGATTTAATTTCATGGAATGTTCTCTAGTTTGTACTCGTTTTGTGCAAAAATGCAGTTTTTGATGCACCGTAATCTGATATTTACAAGCCAAGAGATACATCTCACGATCATCTTGTTTCTAAATGTGGAGCTCGAATGTGATAAAATTTAAAACAAACTGAAGAATATTGCACATAATCTAGAAGATTCTACTAAATTTGACACAGTGCAACCGTAAATATGTAAGATGATTCATAATTGATGGGTGGTTATAATTACCAAAATATGAGGAGTTTTTTCGTAATTTAGCAAGCTTATATCTAATATCTAATGGATTTATTTAAATAATCCAAGATTTGAAAAAAAAAAAAATCAAAATCAACAAGAAAGGAGAAACACTAATTATATATTTAACCTGACTCTCCAAAAAGTGATAAAAAACTACATTAACGGTTATCCAATCCCTTTCCCCCCTCTCAATTTCACCTTTCCGCCATGCGCATGCACCATGATCATCAGATGAAACTTTCCTCGCGCGTACAAAATTCCCCCGTTAATGGTGAACACCGCCCGCCTCTTCGAACCCTCCGACCTCTTCAACAATGGTCTTATCGTATGCCAGAAGAAGCCGAAGGAGCACTCCTACGGTATTTTCTATGGCGAAAATCCATTGGATTTCACTTTCCCCCTTGTCCTGTTGCAGATGTCGCTCGTCATCCTCGTTACTCATCTTCTCCATTTTCTGCTCAAGCCCTTCCGACAACCTAAGATTGTCTCCGAGATTCTTGTGAGTTTCTCTTTCCTTTCCTCCTCCTTTTCTTTTTTATGCTCGCTTTCTGTTTGATGAAATGTCTGACCGAATTTGTTTTTTTTTTTTTGCTATTAATATAGGGTGGGATTATACTCGGACCGTCTGTACTAGGCCGGAACGAGAAATACCGTGCCTACATGTTCCCGGTTAACTCCTACTACATGATTAGAAACATAGGAGTTGTGGGGTTCATGTATTTCTTCTTCTTGGCCGGAGTGAAGATGGACATTACTGTAATAACTCGAGCACGAAAGAAACATTGGTACATCGGTCTGGCTGGAGTAGTGGCACCCTTCTGTTCTAGTCTAACCATCGCGTTTCTGGAAAGAAAATCGCTCGATAAGGAAACCGCAAAAGCTTCCTCTATTTGGGGGATTAGTTCGTCTCTCTCCATGGCATCTTTCCCTGTTCTGTATCCTATAATCAGAGAGCTCAATCTACTCAGCTCTGGAATCGGAAGAATGGCTTTGTATACAGCAATTGTCAGTGATGTAACGGGGATGAACACGCTACTTATATTCGAGGCTTGGAAACAAGGCGAACACAGGGCTATCGTAGCTTTATGGTACGTTGTTTGTTTCATGGGCATTGTTACGTCCATTGTGGGTGCCGCCAGGCAGGCCATGCTGTGGATTGTCCGAAATACCCCTGAAGGGAAGCCGGTGGATCAGATATACGTGGTCACTATCTTGGCTGCGGTTATGGTCGTTGGGTTTATTGCTGACATGTTCGGGCTAACCATAGTCAACGGGCCCCTTTGGCTTGGTCTTGCTGTGCCCGACGGCCCCCCCTTGGGGGCCATTGTTGTCGAGAAGAGCGAGACGTTCGTGAGGAATATTTTCATGCCGTTTTCGTTTTTGTATATAGGCATAATCTTCGATTTTTCGTATGTGAGCGAGCAGTGGTCTCAGTTGAAACCGTTTGTTCTCATGGTTTTGGCCGCATTCGTGGCGAGACTGGTTTCGACTCTCGTTGCTTCTCGTTTCTTCGACATGGTGGTGAAAGACAGTCTTGCCCTTAGCCTGATAATGAGTTTGAAGGGGGAGGTGGATATTCTGCTGTTTCTCCACTTGACAGATAGAACGGTAAACACATTACGTTATCCGATATTCTGATTCTCGATTTTTCCGATCTTTTTTCGGATTGGAATTGGAATTATATATATATATATATATATATATATATATATATATATATATATATATATATATATATATATATATATATATATATATATATATATATATATATATATATATTGGAAATTCTGATTTTCGATCCAATTGTTATCCGAAAAAATTACAATTTTTCCTTATTATTTTATTAGATAATTATTTTATATTATATTTATAAAAATATATCACATATTGTATACTTGCTATGTGTGACTAGATTAGTTTTGTATTTAACTAACTCATTAGACAAAGACAATTTATTTGTAATTTTTTTTTTGTTGAATTACAGAAATTTCGAATATTTCCAAATAAATTTCCGAAATTTGTTCCAATTGTGATTTCTTTTTATGTAATTTCCGAATATACAAAATTTCTCGAATTGGAATAGATTTTCATTCCAAAAATTTTGGAATTGGAATTGGAATCGGAAGTTGTATTTAATTTCCGAAAAAAAATTCAATTTTTCCGAAAGGCTCGTTTTCGATATTTCATATTTCTTGATTTTCTTTCCTTGTTCCGGTTGGTTCTAGAATCTTCTTTTTTTGACTCGCAGATAATAGGGCGGGAACATTTCACCATTATCGTGATAACTGTAGCGTCCGTGACCGCCTTAGTGACACCCTTGATAAGTATACTCTACAACCCCACAAGACCATACATGGTGAACAAGAGAAGAAATATCCAACACTCCCCTCCGAACACTGAACTCCACATTGTCGCTTGTATTGACGGTGAAGAAAATCTCTCCGGCGTATTGAAATTACTAGAGGTCTCGAATCCAACTGTGAACAGTCCTATATCAGTCTACACTCTGTACATGGTCGAACTCGTCGGCCGTTCGAACCCAGTTCTCATTGACCACAAAAAAGAAAACCAAGAACAAGTAGTATCGGATAACTCAAACTTCAGTTCAATTCAGCACGCATTGAGAATTTTCCAGGAGACAAGAGGCGAGTGCTTGAAGATTAGTTCCTACACAACAATCACTTCCAAGAAAAGCATGTATCAAGACATTTGCGAGCTGGCGCTTTCCAAGAAAGCTTGTATGATTATCGTGCTGTTTAACAAGAACAACGGGGTGAACTCTAATGTTTTGGCACACGCGCCTTGCTCGGTCGGAATTCTCGTTGACAGAAGCAGAAGCCCGTTCCAGAATCTCGTTAAAAACTCGATGCACCGCCACTTGGCGGTTATTTTCCTAGGTGGAGCGGATGCAAGAGAGGCACTATCGTATGCCGATCGAATGGCTGTAAATCCGGATATATCACTCACCGTAATTAGGTTTCTGTCGGACGAAAACGAGGGAGATAATAAGATGGAGAAGAAGCTTGATGATGGACTTGTGACTTGGTTTTGGGTGAAGAGCGAAGGGAGTAATCGGATAGTTTATAGGGAAGTTGTGGTGAGAAATGGGGAAGAAACGATTGCTTCGATCCAGGCTTTGGATAAAGAAAGGTACGATCTTTGGATCGTGGGGAGGAAGAATGGAATAAATCCGGTTCTTCTGAAAGGGTTATCGAATTGGAGCGAGAATAACGAGCTTGGAGTTATAGGAGACTATGTTGCTTCTGCAGATTTCGATAGCAGGGCTTCGGTTTTAGCGGTGCAACAGCAAGTTTTACGAGGTCAAGACAAGGGTTCTTCGACTAGTGTATTAGGAGGTTATTCTTTCTGTACAAGAAAGTAGTAGATATTGTACAAGTGTACATAACCATCAATCAAATGTAATTTTAGCATGTATGGAAGTTGTTATTAGCTTAAAAGTTGTTATTAGCTTAATGAAATTTTCTCTTGCAACACCGACACCTTTTGGGATCGACCTGGTTCTCTGTAAATCGAAAATTTGAACCATAGAAAATACATAGCCAAAAAAACATATATATTTATCTATCCAAACAAAACTTTATTACTCCACACAGTCAAAAACTACCAAAAACCTTAAAATCGGAGACAATCGTCCAAACGGTCGAACTAAGGAAAAGCTGCCATAGGATTCCCACATAAACCCTCAATGTGCTGCATACATCATCACTACAAAATATTCTAAACATTCGTCTGGATTTTGCATTCTTTGGAGGTACAAATGACCTAATTTTATCGTGAAGTTAAAAAAGCAACGGTAACAAATCCATAGAAAATAAGAGAGATGCATGCCGTTTTAGTTGGTCATTCAAGAAAGCCAAAATGATGTTCTTGTTTGTGTATACATTCCCATTTTGCCCTTTTCCCAATATCGACCAATCAAGGGAGGATCTTCCGGCGCCTACGTGGCGTCTCTCGTTTGACGAACATTTTCTCAAAGTCATTTAGAGGCCTAGTTGAGCCATCCGCTTCACTTACAAACTTCCACCCACCTCCACTGCCACGTTTGCCTTTCGAACCCAATTTCTCCACCATGAAATTCCAGCCTTCAGATGGGCGCCTCCTGCTGTATTTATGGCATTTCACCTTGTTCGCCATCTTTTCGAAAAAAACAATCGACATGAGAGAATGGTGATGTCACATAAGGGCAACAACAACAATAATTAAAAAAATACTTATGTTGAGAATTTTTTTTTTTATTATTATTACCTTCATTTTGTTGAAATTCATCCGCTGGACGAATTCTTGGTACAGCATTTCATCCTCTTTCATTGAGATCTCGTAGTGCACCTCGTCTGGGTCCCGCGTGGTTCCATCCCAGCCCTCGGGCATGACTTTGAAATCCGGCTTGTACGGCAGAGAAGCAACATGGAATTCTCTGTCGTGGGAGACAAAAAACCTTTTGCATTGGGCAAAAGTTAATCAGGGAAATTACTCAAAAAATCCATTCTCATGATTATGATTAAATGACAAAATATATACATATAAAAATGCAATCTAGTGCTATTTAGGCTTTTCAATATTTTTTTTCTAGCAATTTGATGAATTTTCACACTGGGGTAAGTTGGGTGTCGAGCTGTTGTGAGGCATGCATTCTGATCTTTTTTTCTATTTGATGTTTATTTTAGTCGGGCAGCAGACCAAGGAACCAGGTAATACTTTCTACAAGCTGATATTCGACATGATAAATACTAAAGGAAGGTGAAGTCTCGCTTTATAGGGAATAATAGTATATGCCCTTTGTACTCGTAAAACTGAGGAATCAGATTTTGGCTAGTATGTGAAAGATAAACCTTTAAAACATCGAGCTAGCTCGTGAAAAGTCAAAACTTATTACGAAACCGATACTCTTTTTTTAGTGTAAACAATTCCAGGGACAATACAATATAAATCAATTTTACATATCCTAACTCTCCTTTTCTTATGTGCTCAAAAACTATTTATTTAGCGGACTTTGGAAAAAGCAGAGTAGCTGAGGTGGCAGAGGTATTCTCTAACCTCTAAAAGACTATAAAGATAAGATATTAGGACGAAAAAATCTTACGAAAGTCTAAAAAATTTATAAACTTCATTTCATCAAGTTTCAAAAGAGAAGTGAAAATGCATGTGCATCAAAAGAGAAGTGAACCTGTAAAATTCAGTACAAAAAGACTCCCAACATATGCGCAATTTTATGCGTTTGAAAGAGGTTTAATATTAAAAATATCAAAATTACAACGAACATTCCTCACACAAAACAACAACATGGAAGTCGTACTCCAATATCAAAAGAACAATGAATGGGAAACAAGTAAAAACAAAGGCAAGAACAACCGAAACTTGACTGGCACATAACACAGAAACTGAGGCAGACACGGTCGAATAGAAAGCATAATATCATTTTGATACCATGAGAAACCTTGGATGCGACAACCATTTGATGAAGATAAAGATTGTAAATATATTCAATAACAGAACCAATTACATATGCAGAAAAGATCCCTCAAATTCAGGCAAATTTACTTGTGTAGGGGTGTTTATAGCTAGAAACTCAGCAATAAGAAATTCATTGCTAGGTGATAGAGTACAGAACAATCTCTCAATACAACTAGAACCACTACCCCCTGCATATTACATAAACACTAAGGCCTCGTTTTGTTAGGGAGATTAGCCATGATTAACTAAATAATTAAACTTTGTTTGATGTTTGGTATAATGGGTCGACCCGGAGATATTATGTTACCATGCTTATCTTGCCTTTTAGGGAGCTTTTTTATTGGACCTTCCATGGTCCAATAATACAATTCAGTTTCATTAGATTATTTAATCTTATCTTGGCTAATCCTATCTTCCCAACCAAACGAGGCCTAACAAGTTACTGATAGAACCAACTCATAAAAAAAATCAAGAAAGCAAATAAAAATGCACAGTTAAATACCACACATTAGCAAGCACAATAATAAAGCAGAAAAAAATGGCATTAAATCCACTTACTCAGGACATGTATCAAGCAAAAGCTCGACCGAGTCATCCAATGGGTGCCCGAGCTTTTTCTCTTCCTCCTCTTCAAGTTCTTTCAGCCACAAAATTGCATGCACTCGCTGCCTCATCACCCTGTAATCCTTTGCCAACCTTTCCACGGTGTACGTCTCTGGATTCTCTTTGTGCTTTTTGTACATCTCTGCTTTCTCTGAATCCTTCAAGTATGAGCCTCTTGCACCAGGCTCCCTCACCTTCATCGATAGTTTTTCAAGAATATTATTACCACTAATTTACTTATCCGTTTTGTTTTTTCAGCACGTGAATTAAACATTATAAGGTCCCGACAAATTGGCAATGTGGGACAAATGCAACTGCTAACACCTTTGAAAATATAAACGACAGTAACATTGCAGCAGATGAAATAGATCGATTCAGAGAAGTAAATGCACTGCTACGTCAATAATATTCAAGCATAGCCAAGAATAGAACGAGACCATGCAAATGATTTCAAATTCTTTAAAAAAATGATCGTATGGTAACATAATACAAATATGTCAAATTCTCATTTCCTAATTCTCGCCCTGGAAATACAAAACATACGCACACGACAAAGATCATAAAAACTATTGTCACTATCTTATATGCATAAATGACGAAAAAACTAACTAAGATCAAGATATCACTATAAAATTCAAACATGCTTGTCTTTTTTTAATTTTACTTTAGAAACAAAATCCCTAAAATTCGAAAATCTATAAATTGAATCGTTTATATATTTCTATTTAATCTAGGATCCCGCTTTCACTAGAAATTTTGGTTGTGTCAGCATTCTAATCAATCATTCCACAAACCCCTATATCCCTTTCATTACGGCGAATCACATTACGAAGAACACGAACGCATATACAATAAGATACTTAAATTCACTAATCCGAAAAAAAAAGGACAAAATAATCCGTACCTGTTTCATCAACACTGTCATATCATTCACTTTATCATCCCAGCCATCTATAAACGCCTTACTCTTACGCTGCTCAGCTTCCAACTGCTTCATTTTCGCCATCTCCTGCTCCGTCCACCTGGCATCTGAATACCACTTGCCCCGACCCGACTGACCCATACCGCCCGAAACGGGTCGAACCGGACCACTCGGAGCCGGCTGATTTTGGCCCGGATCCGGAGCCACCTTCTGCCCAATTACCTCGCCGTCGAAGTGCTCCTTCGTCATCCCAGTCGACCAGGACGAACCGCCGACATCCCAGCCCAATGAGTCGGCACCGGAGGACTTGGTTCCACCGAAATGCGCCGCCCAATCCGGGTCTTTGGTGCCGCCGCCGCCGCTTTCATCTTGAGTGGAATAGGGTTTGAGGAAAGGGGAGAGGTGGCGAAACTGCGTCGTTTTGGAGTCGGCGTTGATGGAGAGCTGCTTTAAGGTGCGAAGGAGGAGGGCTCGCATTTTTACCCTCGATGAAGATGAGCGGAGAAGAAAGGGTACTCTGCTATGGAGGCTTTTGTCTCAGGGTTTCTCTATGAAAAATAAAATACCAGTCTTTGGTAGACGAGGGTTCGATCTCTCATTACCTCAAATTCATCAAAATACAAATGAATGTTTTATTTTAGGGTAAATTTTACTTTCCCCCTTATACTTTGGCTCAATATCATTTTACCCCATTCTACTCTCAATTTCATCGATTTGCCCCTTGTACTTTGGCTTGATATCACTTTACCCCCTCCTACTCTCAATTGCTTCGATTTGCCCCATTGTACTTTGGTTCGATGTCATTTTACCCCCTTGTACTCTCAATTGCATCGATTTACCCCCTTATACTTTGACTCGATATCACTTTACACCTTTCTATTATCAATTGCATCAATTTGCCCTACATGTACTTAAAAAATTGTCTCAATGCGGCCCTCGCTGTTAGTTTTCACACATTTAACATTAACACCGTTTGATCTAAGTCTGAAAATTACAAAAAAACACCCCTCCCAACTTAAATAATTATTAAAAAAGTTAATGGTTAACATAATGTTTTAAAAAGGATTAATATGAGATGATTATGATATATAGGGCCTCTTTGGTTTGGGGTATTAGAAGGGATGGGATTTATTGTACCATTGTGTACAATGTTTGGTTCACTTGACGAAACCATCCTTGATTGATGGGCCCACCGTTTTAATCCCCCATTTGAATTATTATTAGTCAAGCCAAAATTGGCTTGACTAATTATCAGGTATTGTATTCCATTTAATTGGCCGTGTGAAATGTCGAAAATAGCCTTAGAAAACACATTAATTACAAAATTAATAGGTATAAATAGTACAATCTTCATCTTCTTCACTCTTCCACCGTGCCCTAGTTTTATCCAGGTAAAATATCATGCCTTTCGATTTTGTCACAATCTTCATCTTTTATCTTGTTTCTGGTGCTAAACCAGTACTAGAAATTCATCAATTTGGTTAGTTTTTTTTATTTTGATATCCATTCCTCGTATTCTTGTCTTATCCCTTTACCTTTTTTTTTTTTTTTCTCTTTTGTCGATTAAATCTTGCTTTTGTTCCAATTTTTTTTTTTTTTTTTTTTTTTTAATAAATGAGTTAATAGATGTATGGATTATTGAGAACTTTTGTGGGAAATAATAACATTGTTTTGGCAGTTCGTAATAAAACATTGTTTTGAGATTATAAGGTAGAATGGAGAATTTGGAAATTGAAAATAATCAAATAAATGAATTTATTTTCAGTCTCTGAATATTATATTATAGATCCAACTTTGAATTGTAAAGCCCTGTAAATTACTCATATTAGTTGGGGAATCAATCAGCTAGATTTTTTTTTAAAAAATGTTTTTTTTTAATGTTCAAATGCTACAGTACAAAGCAGCCCAAGCAAAAAAGAAAAAAAAAAAAAAAGCTGGGGGTGGGGGACAAAAGAAAAAAACTTGAGATATTTTGTTATGCTAAGAGTAGTTTATATTGTTTTAATTAGGAATGAGTGAATTATGATTTCTTGGTTTAATTCCTGTTATTTAACTTTCTGGTGTCTTCTCATTTTCAAAGAATGATTGTGCACAAGCATCATGAAACCGGAGGGTTCTCTAAAATCTTGATATCTAAATGTGGGACTAATCTTCGTTTTATAGCCTTGAGAAATAATATTAAAATATATTGAATTAATGGATTGAATTTTCATGTTGATTTATTGATATTTTGCTTCCTACAGTTGGAGAATTTGTACTAAATAAAAAATATCGTCTACATTGCGTTTTGTTTCTTACAGTAAGACATATTGTGGATATTGCAATAGGATGAAGTTGTTGCCGTCCCACTTAGAAGCAACTTACAAAGTCATTGAATTTAATTGATGAAGAAAGTGATGACAGTGGCACACCGCCTCTTTCTAGTGTTGGATTAAGTGATTCAGCGAGGGTTTGATTATTGATTCATTGGACTGATTTTTCCACCATACATCGGTTTAGGTTTTAATGGATGTTTTGTAAGAGACATACGTACAAGAAAGTGTCTATGAAGTTTTGTGTTTATTTGCTATTTACATGTATGCAAGTGTAATTGTGTAAATAATTTTTTTTACAAGTTAAATCTCAACAAAAAATGTTTAAGTTTGTGATCCCTGTTCCGATGTGGTGTGGGTCAGTTGCAATCCCTGTTCCGATTGCCCAACATCGAGCGGCCTCCAGGTAAAACATACCCTTCGTGTTAATAATTTCTCCATTTCTCGTAATTATCTCAAATTTATACGTTCTTGCTTTTTTTTTTTTTGTTAACAGATTGAGTTAGAGTTTTTCGACCCGTCCGGCTCATCATCCATATCACCGATTTC
The DNA here is from genome assembly GCF_000504015.1 of Erythranthe guttata. The sequence continues at coordinate 803,964 of NW_012192829.1, forward strand.
ATGTTCAGATAAAAGGTGTGCGTTGGGAGCACAATCATCCGATTCTCTTTGTTCAAGTTAGTGTGGATATACATTTCAGTATGGTGACGGTAGTGGCAGTTCCGGGTACTATCTATCGGACTCAATGTATTTCGACTAGGCAGTTGGGGATTCATTGACATTGAATTCTTCAGCAACTGTTGTTTTTTGGATGAGCCCCTATATGTTTGTATTGCACAATTGTTGGTTTTTTTAGTCATTTATTTAATTGATATTTTTTCGTTTTTGGACACAGATGAACCTCAATATAAATGAAGAAGATGGAGAAGTATTGGTAGGAGAGAGAATCGATTAATTAATAAATGTAATAAAAGGGGCAAACCAGTAATTTACCTAAAAAATTGCATAGAAAACAGTGTTATCACACAAACAAAACATGATATTATTATTGCAGGTATTATTAGTTTCTCCCCCATAACTCCAACCAAATAATGGATTATTCACTGTGAATCAACAATTTAGTCCCAGTATACCATATCCCATCCATAGCTATCTATCCAAACCACCCAACCAAAGATGCCCATAAAGTACTAGTACGATAACATTTAACAGAAGAGGGATTAAATTAGAACAAAATATATAGTCGAAGGACTACCATTAAAACTACGTGAAATTGTTATCGAAGATTTAGCTGGAGTACAGTACCCCCTACTCTCCCTCACGTAAACCGCGTAATCCGTTGACTTTTGGCCGGTTCAAAAGTCAACTTCTGCAACACAGCGCCAAACCCTGAGAGTTGACTCTCTAGTTTAATTGAAAACCAAAAGTTCGAAATTTCCAACATCGGAAAACTATTGGCTCAGCTCTAATGGCAGAAATCGCCGATGAGAAGCTTATGGCTCTAGCCCGGCAAATAGCCCAGACTCTCGGCCCGAACAACTCCGCCACCGACGATATTCTCAGCATTCTCTCCAACTCCGACGCAAAACCACGCGAGAGCTTCTCCGACGACGGCGGCGGCGTGGACCATACCCTAAAGTCCCTCGACCGCCGGATCTCCCGTTACATCTCCTCCGCCGCGTCAATTTGGCTGAACCCCCGCAATTCCGCTTCATTCCTCGACGCCGTCGACCAATTAATCGCCGTCGTCCGCGAATGGAACCCTATCGCCGACCGCGACAACATCTCCACCTCCCTCGACCGCGCCGAGGATCTGCTCCAGCAGTCCATGTATCGGTTGGAGGACGAGTTCCGAGCCCTAATCGAACGCGGCTGGTCGACCGCCGATCATTCCGACTACTCCGACGAGGACCTAGACGACGACGTTTCCGTCGACGGCGTCGATTTCATCCCCGTGGCGCGGCCGATGACCGATTACAAACTCGTGGTCGACGCTTTGCCGGAGAGGACGGCCGAAGACTTAAACGACATCGCCAAGCGGATGGTGGCGGCGGGGTACATGAAAGAGTGCTCCGGCGTGTACAGCACGTGCCGGAGGGATTTCCTGGTGCAAAGCTTCTCCAGATTGGGGCTGCAGAAGCTCACCGGCGACGATCTCCAGAGCATGCCGTGGAGCCAGGTAGAAGATGAGATCGAGAAATGGAGCAAAGGAATCACCGTCGCCGCTCAGATTCTCTTCCCGAGCGAGCTTCGCTTATGCGATCGTGTCTTCTACGGCTTCCCCTCCGCCGTGGACCTTTCGTTCGCGGAGGTTTGCAGGGATTCAACCATCCAGCTCTTGAATTTCGCCGATGAAGTGGCGATCGTCAGCCGCATTCCAGACCGGTTGTTCAAGTTGCTGGACGTTTACGAAGCTGTAAGGGACTTGATCCCTCAATTCGAGTTGATTTTTTCGAGGGATCACTCTTTTTCGTTGATTGATGAAGCCGTAGCTGTTAGGAGAAGAGTGGGAGATGTTATCAGGGTCATATTCTTGGAGTTGGAGAATTCGATCCGCCGTGATGTGGCCAAGTCCGCGATCCCCGGTGGGGGTTTGCACCCCATTAATCGGTACATGATGAATTATCTTCGTGCAGCGTGTAGTTCGAGGCAGACGCTGGAACAGGTTTTCGAGGAGAGTGACGGAAAAGGGGACGAACGGGGTTTGTCCCCGTTAGCTATCCAACTTACGTGGATGATGGAGCTTCTGGAGAATAATCTGGAGTCGAAGTCGAAGCTTTACAGGGGGGACACTGCGTTGTGCTGCGTATTTATGATCAACAACCTGAGTTATATGTTGCAGAAGGTGAAAGATAACGAGATGGGAGCGGTGTTGGGTGGTAATTGGATCAAGAAACACACTGCTAAAGTGAGGCAGTATCACGTAACTTATCAAAAGAGTTCGTGGAGTAAGGTTTTGGATGTACTCAGTGTCGATAATAGCTCTCATGGAACGACAACCAAGATTTTGAGGGAAAAACTGAAGCTGTTCAATTCGTACTTTGAGGAGACGTGCAAGACTCAATCCACGTGGGTGATCTTCAACGAGGAGCTGTGCGAGGAGTTTACGGTTTCGGTTTCGGAGACTGTGTCCGAAGCATACAGCGGCTTCATTCAAAGATTTGGGAAGCATGGTGATAGGCATATCAAGTACAGCGTGGAGGATATCGAGGCTTTGATCGACGATTTGTTTCGTGGAATGTGCAGTGGGAAAAGGTGAGATGGGAAAATATGTAAAGATTGTGTTGCGTGTGTGATCTTTTGTGTTGTGTTTTGTGTCGTATATACACTAGTCTAGTTTTTCGGAAAGATTTCGCTGTTCTTGTGTATTATGGCCCTATTGATCTTGTTTTTGACTTGTTCATTCTTTTCTACAACTTTGTGTAATAAATTCGGAACTCATTGCAAATTTGCAACTACCGAGATGCATCGTTTTATAATAATGTCAACATGTTTTCGATTTGCCGAGTGCTGTAAGTATCGTAAATTCTCATTTTCATAAATTTGGATATTCTCGAAATGCATGAGTTCATGATTGAGAAGATAGTTCGATTCAATAACCAGTTGTTTGTCAAAATAGCGACAGCTTTGTAAGAAGCGACGCGGATAGTTTCTCGGAAAGGATTCTATAAGTTGATTCACCGGGGTGGATGCTATCCCAGAACAAGTACTGCGATGGATTTGCACACACGGGAGTTAACTGTGTGCAGAGAGGTCCGGCTTCAAGAAATCCAGTCCCGCAACACCCTCTTCTAGTTTCCACAAATCCTTCGACACGAGGAAAAAAAAACTATTAGTAACAAGTAACAACTACATGATATATTACGTACACAGATTTTCGAGAAAAACTTACCATATTTGTGTGGGTCGTTGATCATGTCCATGAGAGGATTGTACGAATCCACGTAGACGATTTTGCTCCGCGGAAGCTCGGCTTCTAACTGTGGAAGCAGCTGCTTTTCGAGCTTGTGATTGTAAGACTGTGCATCCGCGTTCTCCTTGCGACTGCAACTCCTCAGAATCGGTGATTTTGTCGTTATTTGTATTGGCAGACAGCCTATCGGCGGCAGCCCCGATACCACCATTTTCCGGCATCCAAGATTGTACAGTTCCTGTAAGTTTATCGAAACATAAAAACGCAATCATAAACGCAAAAGCAATTCAAGAAAATCATAATCGATAATTTTTTTTTTACCTTAACCATGTTTTGCAGCTTGTTTAGCAGGAAGTCTTGATACATCCCGACAGTAACGAACTGAATCCTCCGTGTCGGTACGTCGTAATAGTTAAATATAAAGTCATTCGTTCCAGCACTAACAATAACCAAAGCGCCGCTCAAAATCCTCCCAGCCTCGTCTCGACCGACAACGCCCTCAACTCTCTTGACATACTGCTCGAACAAACGTGGCTGCTTCGACATGGGAATCACACGAGACAGAGACGTGGTCAACTCATCAAACCCTGATCCAGCCGAAGCAAAACTGACCCCTGTAAGAATTTCCCTGTCCGAAAGATTCGGGTCCAGAAATGGAGGTATAGTTTCCTTTAACCCCATCATCGATGCCAGTATATCAGGTACGAGTTTCCCGTTCGAAAATCTCCCCGTCGAAAAACTGCCCGGGAAATCTAAACCGTACGGTGGGTGGTCTCCTTTGAACGGCGTTAGTATGTAGTTGTTGTTTCCTGTGTCGACCGTCGAGTCGCCGAATACGAGAATTGCGGGAAATTTAGGTAGTGTTGGTTTTTCGACATTGCATTCGACTGCGATTGTTGCGATGAGTATGAAAAGCAGAGTACTACTACGAGGCATTGTTCGATATCGCAAAATACGCAGACGAAAAAAGTGTGTTGTATATAATATGTGGTATGGAGTTATATATGGTGGTTTATTAATGTGTAAGGGAAGAAGGAATTGAGTTTCTATATTTGAATGGTGTATTGGATTTTATGTACTGAAATGCTTGCAGAAAACCATTGGGAACTCTAAACTGTGTCTGTATCCTATGTGAGTGTGTTTTTCTGCCTGTGAAGAAGTATGTCTTGTTGTGTGTATTTTCTGACACCTACTCAGGTTAGAAACAGCCATTTCTTGTCTTACTTACTAAGGCTTCGTTTGGCTGACGAAACAAAGATTAGTCGAGATAAGAGTATATAGTCTAATAAAACTTCAATTATTTTATCAGATCACGAAACGTCCAGTAAAAAAAACTCTCTAAAAGGCGAGATAAGGCACAATAAACAATGATAACGTAATATTTGCGGATCGACCTGGTGAGTTATTGAGAATACTAAACATCAGATAAAGTTGAATTATTTAGTTAATAATGACTAATCATTCCAACCAAACGAGGCATAAAGGTATATAATTAATTAACCTGTGTATTGATCTTAGCCATGTCATTTTATTTGCATCTTCAGCAACAAACAAAAAAATCCAGAAATAATAGTTAGAATATTATTTTAAGAAAAATTAGATGTCATTCATAACAAATGCATTGAAATAAACCAAAACCCTACCCGAAAACGGTGCCAAAGCTATGATTATATGGTTGGCCACAAATTCCTTGTTAAAAAAAAAAAAGACCTGAAATGTTAAATACCGGTTCAAGTTTACTATTGCCGTTTCAACTTTGAACATGATTTTGACCAATTTTTAGTATGAGTTTGATAAAATTCGAAACATGAACACTGTAGTCCTTTGAGTTGGTTTTTGAATCCAACTTGCATCAACTAGATTAGATGTCATGTCACAAAATTATGAAGGAATAAGTTACATTTTGAATTTTGATAATTTATAACATCAAAGTTGTGGGCGTTGTTCATTAATTCATGAGTATCTTTCTCATCTGACGTCCAATTTTGTTGATTTAAGTTGTATTAGAAAGTTAACTAAAAAAACTACAAATTCCATGTTTTGAATTTTGTCAAATTCTGACTCGAAAGGGATCAAAATAACGTTTGAAGTTAAAAATGTACTATAAAAAGTGAAACGGCATTAACCAATTTAAATACCTGGAAAAAAATATTGAAAAGCATCACTCAATTTCTTGATTCCGGTGTTAATATTTTGTACTCAGACTTGTAAAGATTTTGACATATTCCACCTTAATCAACCATCACTACTTTTATAAGTCTACAAAATCGATGTTAGTTGTAAAATATACGAAGGATGTAAATTTTACCGGGTATATGTACAACAAACTCGACTTAGAAAATACTGGCATAGAAAATTGAACTTAGATAACATTTCAGACGTACTTATAAATTGAAGGCTAAATTACAACTGCCCCTCTACACTACAAAAAAAACTGTTTTATGTGACGCAAAAATTTGTCGCTAAAACTCAATATTTCGTCGCAAAAACATTTAGGTGACAATATTTTTCGCCACAGGGGTCGTCGCGTAGGCCCCGTCGCGAAAGGTGTTATGTGACAAACTAAAGTTTTCGTCACAAAATATTGTGACAAAAGCAAAATTTGTCCTAGCTAGGATAAGATCTGTTTACTAAGAAAGGCCTCATTTTGTCATAATTACATCTATTTTTGCAATTTGTAGATTTCTTACATTGACACCCTTTTGTGGAACGTGATTATAAGAAAGTTGCAAAGTTTAGAGGGGTGAATGTAATTTCTCAAAAATAAAGATTTTTTTTTTTAATTTCTTTTTACTTCAGGGAGGTGATCGTAATATATCCTGAATTGAACCATACTAATGTTTGCTATATCAAAATTAGGAGGAAAATTCTTTTACTATACATCAAATGTAAGCCATTTATTTGTATTCCATCGATGTTAGATCAGTATATTTATTTACATTGTTTTCAAGAAGTTGACCACCAATTTTTATTTTATTTTTTTATTTAATTTTAATTCATTATAATATAATAATAATTATGAAATCATATGTAGTAGTTAATGGTTTTATTGTATCTTTTATTTATTTTATCAGTACACATGAAACCACATCAAAATGACATACGTACGGATACACATACGGTCAAGCAAAATACTATAATTTTAGCAAGTGTTACAATTTATAGTATATTTTATTTAATCGTACATATAATTAATTAATTAGTAATAAATAAAATATAAATATATAGTTATAGCACAACTCATCTTTGAATCTGCCATGCATCATGCACCAAACATTAACACTCTCCACGTTCTAACCAATTAATAGGGCACAAAATTAATTTTATTACAAATTAATTCTTTTTTTTTTTAACAAATTAATTGTGTATACATTGCATGGAGACTATTATGATGAACTGTCTAACATATAATATTTATATTTGAAAAAAAAAAAAAAAACATCTTCAAAAAATTATGTTATAACGTATATACACATGTTGGCCGGTGTCGGTTTTTTTCGATAATAAAAAAACTCGCAGTTAACCATATAAATGTATTGATAATGTATTGATCAGTAAACATACAGTACTCTCGTTTAATAGTTTGTAAAGCATACAAGAGACGTAAAACCGCACTACTCGACCCAGCGACCGTTGGTAAGAGAATTTGAAGTTAGGTCAATTATACACAAGTTCACTTGCAGGATGTGGCATCGTTTTCGATTAACTTAAACTTTCGATCAGGTACGATACGTACAAAATGAGGGCAGGGGTACGGTACTTGAAAAAGAAATAATATTTAAAATTGTAATAATTGATTAGTGATTAATGATTATTAATTAATTAATGAATTAATTGCTGTGGCAGAAGTACTGTTTGAAACAGAGTTAGCATGTTACTGTAATGTAAGCTTGTATTACGAAGAATCTCCCCCCATTTAATCATTTGTTGTGTTAGATTTAGTATAATTAATTATTGTAAGCTCTAATTAGAAAAATCAAAATAAAAACATAAAATATTTCGAATGAAGCTAATTATTTGTCGGTGCACCGTAAACCTAATTGCAACGAAGTTTCGTCCTTATATAATTAATAATTTAATTATAATTATAATCTCCATTAATGTTTCTAATGATTTGGTGCAGGTTTACTATTTTCTTAAATATAAATATTTTTATAATTAATATTTCAATTTTTTTGACAAACTACCTAAAAAAAAAATCACAATTTATAGAGTTGTATGCAAAAAAAATAATTATAATAGGAAATGTTTTGCTAATATTAATATCATGGAGTTTTGCAATTCAAAATATTTTTTTATTTTTGTTTATTCTAAATCAGTCTTTCTGTATCATATGAAAGCGATAAAAGCACACTGAATATAATCACTTATTGCAAATAATTAATTTCATATGGTATTTATTATATTTTACAAATATATATATAATCGAACACATTTATAGTTTAGTTCGAAATTATATATTTGCCACTAACGGAGCAAGGATTTTGAGTTCGAGAGGGCCGTTAATTAATACTATTGTATACAATTTTTATTTTTATTTTATATACAAAATTAATAAATATTCGAGAAACGTTGGGGGGCAATGGCCCCCGACCCTATTTTTGCTTTGTGACTATTAATATTGCACAAGAGTCCATCAAGTTATGTAAGTGAACATGGATTGTTTTGGAGAAATAAAGGGCACATGAAATTTCATAGAGAGAGATGACAATTAATTATGTGTTAATTCCAAATTAAGGTTTCTCTAATGATAATTAATTAAGCTCTTTATGCTTTTAAGAAGGTTTTGCACAAACTTCTATGTGAAAAAATAATAAATAAATAGCATCAACTTGACATGTACGTTTCATACTTATTCAGTACGTATCAATTATCATCAACTTGACCCAACTTTGACTTCAAATAAACATATTTTACCTAATTAATTTAATTTTAATGTGTTTACAATAAAACATTAAAAATGTGAATCAGAGAGAGAAGAGATTTTTAACAAACTATCATATTTCCCGCGGGAGAGCATTTCAAAAGCGAAAATTAGAGAATTAGAAACAAAAATTAGAAAATAATAATAATTACAAATGTGCCATTATCAAATAAAAGTAAATTGTTTCATTGAGATAAAAAAGAATAAAAAAAGATATTAGTGGATCAAAAAAAAATTACAAAGATGCATAAGGTTTGTTAGAATTGCCCTACCTTTTAAGTTTTAACCCATTTTATATATAAGATTAATAAAAATAAATTGCAAAAATAGGATATAATGACTGAAAAATTGGAGCTAAATATGCTAGGGTGACAAAATTCGTTTGTTGGTTTAGTAGTGGATTCGAATTGAATAAAAATATAGTGGACAATTAAGTCCGGATATCCTTTACTTGTGCAAAAATTAGGATCCTTGTGCAATTAGGATTTTTTTACTGCGCCTTTTTGTACTAAAACTCGGACGGCCGTTCCGAATTTTGTACTAAAACTCGGACGGCCGTCCCAAAACCAGAGGCTGCTTCTGCTTCTCAAACGGTCGTCCCAGTTTTAAGTGTAAATCTGGGACGGCTGTCCCATGCTATATTTCTTCAGATTTTTTATTTCTTCACTTTTGGCCCATATTTTCTCCAAAATTGCAGTTTTTACCCCATACTTTTCTAATTCTTCAATTTGTACCTAAAATACAATAAATCAACTTTTTAAGCACCAATTATCGTTAAAACACACCAAAAGCTCCAATTAAAAGGTACGATAAAGTGTAAAAATATACACTTAACAATAGTGGATTAGAATTGAATAAAAATATACTTAGATTTGCTATGAAAAAATAAGTTGGATTTAAACAAAAAAAATATTTAAATGTTTTTTGCCAAAAATATAATTAGGGTTTTTTTAGTTTGACCTAACGTTTATTGCTTTTATATATACGATTTTTCAAATTTCCGTGCAAAATTTATATGATAAATATAAATATAACAATATAAATATTCCTTTTCAAATAATAATAATATCTAAATAAATACAGCGAAGTAGAAGATTCTGTGGCAAACCCATCCACGATTCGCGATGCCAAACATAAATTACTAATTTACCACAACGAAAAAGATTTTATTTTATTTTTTAATTTAATTTTTTTTATTCGTTGGGAGAAAAGAAGGATGAATGTAGTCATACATACATGTTTAATATTTAATTTATTTCAACATCTTTGTATTTTAGTTGGAGATGATTAATTAATAAATAAATAACAGCAGCCAAATGATTTTCCCTTAAATAAATACATTGTTATACTCATAATTATAAAGAAAATAAAAATAAAGAATTAGAGAAAAAAAAAGTCTTTGGATCAATGACAGCTGTAAGCTTTAGAAGTACATATGCAGGATTAATATAAAATTGTTAGATATAAGAATTATAGCTCCCCCAATCATGGATCATTATCAAGTTGAGTTATGACCAATTATTTTATTTCAATTCAATTCCAAATCATATGAATTTATGGTCATCTTAATTTGATGAGGGCAAGTAGGAAAATATTTTTTCCTATACGATTTCGGAAGCTTTTGTCCACACGTGTTTTCACGTTTCGGAAACCGAAACTCCGTGATATACGTCAGAAATATTTCAGGGCTGTTTATGTAAATATTTAAAAGTTTCGGGGACATTTCTAGTAATAATAAAAAGATGGAAACGTGTTTCCACAAAAGAAAATCCAAAACTCCTTTCGGATTGGAACTTATAAATTATACATAATTTGTAAATACAAAAATATAATTGACGACAATCTTATAATAACTTTTAGAAATTATAAATGCACCCCTATATTTTTAATATTTAAACATTCCCCACGTTTCCGTATCGAACTTTTTGAAAAATGGAGTTTTCCTGTGTCCGCGTTCCCGTATCAGTGCTACACAGTTTTAAGGGCACAAACATGTTCATAAGAAAAATAAATAAAAGGGTATTTTAGACATTTCCAACCATGAGTTATTCAATATAGAAAATTAATAATAAGCATGATTAATTAATATAATTAACTATCCGTATAAGCTGGTTTGTCATTCCTATATAAAGTACATAATCAAACCATGTCAATCTAAACTCTTATTACACACACACACATAACTAGAGAGAGAAAGTGAGTTTAAGAGAGAGAGAGTGGTTTAATTAGTTTAACTACTAATTCAAGAAAATGGGGAACAGCCTAAGGTGTTGTTTGGCTTGCGTTCTTCCATGTGGGGCGCTAGACATGATCCGGATAGTGCACCTAAACGGGTGCGTCGACGAGCTAACGGGTCGGGTCACCGCCGGCGAGGTTCTGAAGAACAACCCGAACCACGTCCTCACCACGCCGTGCTGCCAGGGAATGGCCCGCCGGATCCTGATCCTCTCGCCGGAGTCGGAGCTGAAACGGGGCTCCATTTACTTCTTGATACCCGCTTCCTCTTTGCCCGCCGAGAAGACCAATAAAATCCTCAAGAAGTTGAGCTCCTCAAAGAAAAAGTCGCCGGAAAATACCCCCGCCGGAAAGTTGCCGGAGAAGAAGTCGTCGTCCAAACGCCGGGATCGGAGAAAAAACACTAGCGGTGAGTGGAGGCCGAATCTTGAGAGCATCTCCGAGGACTGACGATTTTTATACAAAACACTTTTTTCCCAATTTCTTGGGGTATTTTTCTTTTTTTCTTTTTTTTTTTAATTTGCCAACTAAAATGTGGATAATTAATTAAGTAATTCTCTGTCTCTCCCTCTCTTCCTTTTGTAAAAGAGGTTATTATCTAATTTTTACCTCTGACTACTCATGTATTTTTATGTATGAGAAAAGGGAGAGATGAGAATGTATTTTTATGTAATTTATAATGAAATTAAAGTATTTTTCCTCTTTTTGAGGAGTATTATTATTATATTTTGTATTGTTATATTAACATTTCATTTTATTTACAACTTATATTTATATTCTAATAATAAATAAATAAAAGAAAAATACTTAAAGGCTCAAATAATCTCAAACTTTAGATCTCACCCATAAATAATTAAATACTTTTGTTCTATATTATTACTCCATTTGCGAACCTTTTAGAAAGATAAATTAGTGATACAAATTAATGAGTTTGAACGATCAACGATATAAGGTAAAATTGGTAAAAGCAAATTTAATTTTGTCTTGAAACTCTGAAATGACACTAAAAATGGAAGAAAAAAACATGTTCAATGTGACACTTCTTCCGAAACTAATGAGGATGTAAACAATCCACTAAGGAGGCCAAATTGATTGCCAATGGGGTTTCGTCTACACCAAGTTTCGAATGCGTTAAAGCACTCGACAATTTACCTTGAATGGTAGCCATATTCATACAACGGACAATTTTTTTTACGAAAAATGGTAATTTGAAAATTTTGGGAGCTCGAGGACAGTCCTGATTTTTTTTTTTGCTTCATGTATTCAAAAGTGTTTATTAGTATATAATTTTGAGTTTATTTAATGTTACATTCGATGAATTCCATCGTTTAAAATCTCAAATACGAGAGCATACTAATAACTGTACTACTCCCCCTGTCCCTTATTATATGTCGTTTTGAATAAGGTATTAATTGCATTTTTATCAATTTTGTCCCTTATCACTCTTCATTAGTTAATTAAAAAATAATTAATGACAAGGGTATTTTAGTATTTACTATGCTATTTTTGATATAATCAATACATATTTATTGATTATATTAATCTACGCGTAACCACCAAAAACGACATTTAAAAGGGGACGGAGGGAGTACTCAATTTGCACACATTCATGTATGTATGATTGTGTATAGATAGATACATATATATACATTATTATAAAACTAGCCGATCCAACACCTTGCTTTATGACCCAAGAGCAATGAGTGATAAATACGGTGCACCTAATTAAAATATTTTAATTATTTCCGCTTGCATGTAACACGGGAGTCTAATCATGGTTAATTCGCTGGCTAGCTAATTATATATATTCTATCTCCAATTAATCCAATCATAAATTCATATGCATATGCATATGCGAATGTTGCGTTTGGTCGAGGGATGGCCAGCCTCCATAGCTGTACAAATTATTGTGTGCATGCACTTTATTAATTCCTTAATAATTTTTAAAATTATATAACTCAAAAAAATTAAAGTAGGGTTACTTGTGTCTGTCTTAAAGTAGCACAAATTTAGGTTTCAAGGTTTTAATTATATATAGTACTACAAATCTAAGTCTTTTTTCTATATATTTAAGTGTTAAGCTAGCTAGCCAGTTAATATTGTTGGGTCAACCACAATATCAATTAGTAGAAGGGGAAAGGGCACAATATGTGGATTTAAAATTAAAATTTAGTTGTAAGTTTTAAGTTCTTGATCATCATTTTCTTTTTGGATGTCTTTGTACAAGTTTAGGTGTGAATTAAAGTTTAAGTGTTAATTATTATTTACTATTTACCGAACCCGAAACCGAAAACCGAGCCGAACTTTTCATAGTCGTTTATGAAACAATAGTACATTTGTTGTTACAATTGCCTATCATCTGCAAATGGTAAAACCAAAATACGGAGACAAATCGAACGACATTTACGTTTGTCCACGAAATTCAGAAAGACAAACATCGAACGGAACCTAAAAAAGAATGATCAATCAACACATCACGAGCATCCTGAAAAAGTGTCGAGTATTTCAAGAACCTATATCATATGCATCTTTTTCTTTCTATATATTCACAATATATACGTGACGAAATTAAAGAATCAACGAATTCCGAAAAAAAAAAAAAAAAGAATCAACTAATAATACAAATCACCACCACTGATGCACAAGAACACCCCGTTTTCTGAGAGACGAAAACAACTCCAAACACTGCGCATACGTCTTCCGATACTTAGGACTTCTCTTACCAGGGCAGCACCTCTGCCATCTATTGTAATGACACTCGATAAACATCTCGTCGATCAAACAAATAGCTCCACTCTCGATCAACCTAGGAATCAAATGAAACTCAGTCCCTTCGACATCCATTTTCACGACCACGTAATCCCTCTCCACCACCGTACTCTTCAACCACGCTGTGAAATCGAACCCTTCAATCTTATTAACATCTCCAATAAAATTACTCGAAGATTGAACCGATTGAATCCTCCCCATTCCTCTACCCTTCTCCTCCTCGTTCTTTTTCTTATTCGGCTCGCGATTAATTTCGAAGAACAACGACTCGTTTTTCACCCAAGCTGCGTACGGCAGAAGTTTCACCCCCTTCTTCTTCTTGTATTCGTCGTGGAAGGCACTGTCTGCCTCGATCGCGTAAATCTCGAAGGGCTTCTCTTGTTTTGGGTACTGCTTCTTGAACCAACTCCCGATACTCGAACCGTAGCTTCTTGCTCCGACGTCGATGTATACGTACCGATTCTTGAAACTTATGTCGACCATTGAAGATAGGTATTTTACATTCTTGATATTCCTTTTCAGTGTTATCCATGGTTTTAGAGGCTCTTCTTCAATCAAAAGCTCTGCGTTTTTAATTAAATCGAGCTTGTGTTTAGGAACGGAGCACTCTCGATTTTCGATTTCTACGTGGTTACGAGTTCGGTTCTTCTTTCTGAGTATAATTTCACGTGTAGGTACCGAATCAAAACCCTTGATTTCACGCAGTTTGATCAGCGTAAAGGAATCGAATAATCGAAGTAACGAGTGGAGGCTGTACTCGTCGCTGAGTGACTCGGTGTGTGCCACGAAGAAACCACCGGGAATTAGGGTTCTGGAGACTTCTAGGGCAAATCGAACCGGGTTCGGTGTCCGGTCCAGACCGGCGGTGCCGGAGAATTCGAAATCGAACGATTGGTTTCCGAACGGGTGGTTAATTGATTTGGCGTAGCGGATACCTTCTCCGTAGGGCAATTTCTGCGACGAAATTCCGAACGAATTGACGATCCCGATTTCCCTCAATGCGGTGACCTCGGCTCCGTCTAGGGTTTCGATGCAGAGGGAGGCGGAGTTGGTGGAGAGGAGGCCTTCCGTAAGCAGGTCTCGGAAAACGGAGGAGTAGTGGGCGCGGCGGCGAGCGGCGGCGGCGGCGGCGGAGGAGGGTTTGGGGGTTTGGGGGAAGAAACAGGAGTCGAGAGAATCGCAGGAGTGGGAGTTGACGGTGACGACGTAGGCGAAGCGGGCGAGGAAGACGAGGACGCAGAAAGAGAGGAGGCGGACGAGAATGTTGCTGAGGCGGAGATTGGTGGCGGATTTCAGCGCCGGAATCTCCATGGAAGCATTTATTTAATTTGCTTTGGTTTCTCGAGAATTAAAAAAAGGGCAGGAAATTTTGGGCAGTTAGAGAGATGCATGGAAATATCGTTGGGAAAATAAGGCCATGTTTGGGAGGGAACTGCTCCCAACACCCAGAAATTAATTTACAAAAATTACGATTAGCTCCCTAGAATAAGGCTAAACTACAAAATGAGCTCTATTGCTTACGAAATTATATTTATCCACTCAAGGACGAAAAAAACCTAGGGTAAATTGCAACTACCCCTGAAGTATGGTAAAATTACGAAAACTACCCTCATGTTTGGGTAACTACAACAACCCCTCAGCTATAAATTTTCTTACACGTCCACACTTGCGGTTTCAAATTTCGTGGAATCTCCTTGATTATATGGAATATTATCACTTATGTACTCGTTTTATCCCATTCGAACTCCCATGTTGAAGCAAGATGATCATACGATGTGTTTTTTAACTTGTAAATATCAGATTGTGGTGCATCAAAAACTGTATTTTTACACATAACGAGTACAAACTAGAGCACATTCCACGGAATCTAGATGATTATGTTGAATTTGACACCATAAGGGTGGAAGTGTAAGAAAATTCATAGTTGATGGGTAGATGTAATTATCCAAACAATTGAGTTTTTTTTTTTTTTTTTTTTTTTTGTAATTTGACCATATCTCAAAGGGGTGGTTGTAATTTAACCAAAAAGCTAATATTTGTAGTAAAATATCTAAGTTGCTCATGTGTAAAAAAAGAAAAAAAAAAAAAAAAAAGGAACAGTAGAAATTTTAAATTATAATTAGCACCTAAAGTACGTCTAAATTGCAAAAAAATCCCTTTTGTTTGTAAAAGTGTATGTACCCCTCAAACTAATGATAGTTCAAATAATTTTGAATTGTTTCTATAAAGACCAGACACTCGAACCAGAACCAATCGATTTTGGATACATAAATACGCTATCTATCTGATATCTGATTACTCAAGCCCGCCCAAATGGTTCGACTATGAGTCTGAATCCACCGGACTCGCCTGTTTTGGCAGACTTGAACTCGAACTCGAGTTCATGTTGTCGAGCTCGAGCTCCGACCCACGCTCATTTTGAATATTTTTTTTAAGCTAATTATTTTTTTATTAAATATTATTTAGATTATAATAAAAAAATTACAAAATAAATAATAAACTGTGATTACATATATTTTTTAATATTTATATAACATTTTATATTATTATACATTATTTAAATAAAGAATAATATATATATAAAAAAAAAGCCAAATCGTGAACTCACAACAACTAAAAAAAGAGCTTGAAATTAAAAAACTCGAATTCGAGTTCGCGTTTTTCGAACCGGCTCATCGAGCTAACGAGGTGGCTCAGCTCGTTGACCACCCCTAATCGCAATCACCTTGTGGTTCCGTACACGGCGGGTGCATCAACCACAGCCACATGATTGCCGTAGAGTAGATTATCCTCTAATTTTCATTTGCTGTTGGACCCATTTACAAAAGTGCCCTTATTTTATGTTCTTGAAAGTTATATATAAATCGCACGTGTGAATAAAAAATGGATCCAAAAGAGAGATAAAATCTATCAAAAGCCCACTTGAGAAGAAGCTTCTCAGCAAAGGCGAAAGCTGACCTTGATTGCCGTGTGCGATAAGTAATCGTACGGTCCTACACTCTCACTTTGACCCATTCAAACCTATACACTATACGTAATCCATGACGTCATAAAACACGCCATTTAACTATTTATTATATTCTTTACATTTTTTTTTTATTTGTACATTTATTCAAAAGCAACACAAACAAATATACACTTCAAGAAACTCCTATACTGTATTTCTTTACATGTACAAAAACATATCTAATAAGCAAAACATACATCAAAAAATAAAATAAACAAATCGAATCCCTACTCGAAATAACCAACAAACCAAGTTTTCGACTTTTTCTGCGGTCGATTTTATAACATATAACATGATCGATGCAATTCAGTATAGCAACGAATCCAAGTACAAGTCGTCTCTCGGCTCATCCTTTGCTCTCGCGTACGTTCCATTTTCAGACACGGTCGAATTTCCAAAATCCGAATTATTATATCCAATGCTTCCGTTTGCACTCTGTAACATCTCAAGTGAATATGGCACTAACTGAGATGGCCTTAAATTGCTCATAAGCATCGAATAATTCGAGTTGTTATTATTATTATTGTTGGGAATAATATTATTCGGTATCGGCCTGTGGGTCCCACTACCACGAGCAATGGGAACATCGTGGTTGTGTTTTCCCTCGTACGTTGTTATTACAGCTCGTGGGTCGTGGGCTGCTCGCTCCACGTGTTTTCTAACCGGGCATGAAGGACTAGTGCACTTGTAATAACTCCTGAAAAAAATTAATAGCACAAAAAAATCAAGATTTGGTATAATCTAATTAATAACCAATTAGATGTGTAATTTTTTGTTCTTACCTAGGATTGGGATTACCCTTGACAACTTTCTGACCGTACTTTCTCCATTTATAACCATCGACAAGTATATCGATGTCGCTCGTTGTTTGTACTACAACTCTCGGTTCTCTAATTGCCCTGTTTCCTACAGCTGAAACAACACCTTCGGTTTCGATTTCGCCTTTCCTGAAAAAACAACAATTTAAATTAAAATTTAATAAATAAAAAAAAAAAAAATTACTAGCTTAATAATGAAGTGATTAATTACCATCTCTTTTGAAGAGGCTCTTCGTCATCAATCTCAATTTCACCATGGCCGCTTTTCTTAGCAGAGCTCTGCTCCAAATCATCATCGTCAACCGATATCGAATTCGAGTTCTCCAAAGAATCGATTTTTCCCATACTATTCGAACCGTACGAGTGTTCTTGGATTATTTCATTGATGAAGTGTGAATTGTTATTATTATTGTTATTGTAGGACTGATTTGCTGACGTGGAAGACGATGATTTTCGAGTGGATTGAGGTTTGGGGTGATTGTGGGAGCCCTTGTAAACGATTTCGGTGATTGCTCCGTCTAAATTAGACCTTTCGACTTTCTTCTTCGTGGGGCAATTAGGGTAAGTGCATTTATAGTAGCTTCTCGGATTTTCGCTCCCCTTGACCTGTTTCTGCCCATATTTTCTCCAGTTATATCCGTCTTCCGATTTTCGATTCGAGATTACGTTGTTTTTGTCGTCATTCGTTTGGATCGAAGCAATCCCAGTGGAAAAACTTGGAACTGAATTCGATTCGGGTTTCGAATCGACGGCCGATTCTAGCTTAGTGGATTCATTGTAATTACCCCATTTCTGGTTTCCCTGATTTTAACAATTGTGTTAGAGAATCAAACCCTAGAAAAGAGGGGAAACAAATTAACAAACTAAAGCAACAATCCGACAACAGAAAATTCAGACATACCATGTTGTCGTGAGATGAGATAGGGTTTGTTTGGGTTTGGAAAGAGAAATCTGAAAAGCTGTTGTTGTGTTCTTCATACTTGAAATTATCAGTTTGCTGCTGCGATTTGCTATTCCAATTGAAAGAATTATGAACTGGAAAACTCCCTGTAGTCGGAGATGGCAGAATCTGCAGACAGAAAAATTACAGAGAGAAACAGAGCATCCTTAAAAACTGCTAAAAAATTAAACAATACTTATTTATTTTTAATTGGAAATGAACTTACGTTGGAGGAAGAGAGAAGAATAGGGGAATCCAGAAGTTCGGCAGGGCTGAGGCCGGGAGGAATAGCGAACCACGAGGAAGGAGAGACGGCGGACGGCGGCGGCCGTGATAGCGACGGCGGCGGCAGAGACTTGAATTTAGGTATGCCGGAGCCGGTTCTCTCTGCTATCCGATCGCCGAGACCTCTGCTCACGGCGGCGGCGGCGGAGGTGGTGGTGGTGGTGGCGGCGGCGGAGAGGTGGTGGTCGGAGGCGAGAAGACTTGTGAAAGAAGTTGAAGACATCGAGATATACAGTGGCAAATGAGAAGGTCGGAGGCGGTGGACTGTGTAGAGAAGAAGATATTATTACATACACACACAGAGAAAAGTGTGTTAGTGTGTGAAAATGGAGTCTGCGTGATTGGTGGAGTGGATTGGTTTTGTAAGAAGAGGGAAGAAGAAGGAAAAATGAGAAATGTGTACGTATTTTCTTTTTTATATAAATAATGAACTGAAGGTAATTACTGGGAAATTATAGTCAAACCACGTGGTATTGGACTAAAATATCTATCTACTTAAGCAATATAAATATAAGGCCAAATTCCATTTTTCCCCTGTACTTTGGTTTGGTATCATTTTGCCCCCTACTAATATCGATCGTATCGATTTGATCCCCTGCACTTGAAAAATTGTCTCAATGTGGCCCTCGATGTTAGTTGTCGGACATTTGACCTTAACACCGTTTGGCATAAGCTCTGAAATTACAAAAACGTCACCCCCAGTTTAAATAATTATTAAAAAAATAAATAAATCGTGACAACGAGAAAATATAATCTACGTCGGCAACCGCAATTTATTTTTATTTTTTATAAAAAAAAATTATAATTTTTTAAACTAGGAGGAGTGGTTTTTTTTTTTATATAATTTTTAGACCTTAGACTAAATGGTCTTAAGGTTAAAGGTATGAAAACTAATGACGAGGCCATATTGAGACAATTTTTCAAGTATATGTGGGCAAATCGATGCAACCGAGAGTAAGAAGTGGAATTGCCCCTAAATATAATGAAGGCAGGCTGAGAGAGCCACGTCATCACGCGTATCTGTTACTCAAACTGGGTGGGACCCCTTCCCATGCTACAACACACGTCTTCTCTTGGCCAATTAAAATATTGGAATTGTTATTATTTATTTATTTATTAAATCTTTTTATATATCTGAAAATTATATCCCAACTTCATGCAAAAGTCAAAACCTTGTTTAATTCGTTTGACTTTCTGATTTAATTGTTAATCAAACCCTATGCCAAAATCATAAACCCAATATGCCAAAGTTGTTGATCAAAGGCATTGTACAATTAAATTAAATATATGCAACATGCATAATTAAGTTATTGTCGATTAATATTAATCGACTACTAAAGTATAGTTAATTAATTTTAACTGACTACTCAGTTCCGTCCCAAGCTCCGTCGCCAATGTCAACCGACTTCATCCGTCCGCGTCGTCCTCGATGCAATCTACCAAAAAAAATAAAAAATCCTATATCTGATCTCCATCGTCAATACATGGTCGCAAAACCACACTATTACAATCCCGTTTCCAAACCCATCACAACCACCGCCATATCCAAACACACCCCTAGAGTGAGATGGAATAAATGAGAAATGGTTAGGATTGATAACAAAAAGGAATAGTATTGAAATTTTATGTCTAAAGATTAGCTAGATTATATTTAAGGGAATTCTCTCAAATTAGTAAAATACAGGGGTTATTTTTATATTAAATTTTCAAATAAAGGGGTCTTGCTAATTTTCCTAATAAAATTGTCATTCATCTCTCATGTAATATGGGCCAACAGTTGGATTACAAAATTTCAGGCCCACATTTACTAAACGAATAATATTAGGCCCCAAACAAATTGTGACACGGAAATTGTGATACGAATAAAACGGAAAACAAGATTCGAGAAAAGGAACGACTATAACAAATCTCAAATGTTTCTCACTTCAATACCAAAAAAAATAAAAATTGAATAATAAATAAGTAATGATATAAATACCCTTAATGAAAATAAATCCCATAAAAATATTAAAAACTTCATTTTTCTTTCTTCAATACAAACACACAAAATCCCTCAAACCCATCTTCTTCTTCACAAATTCCTCAACCTCTTCCTTCTTTTTCCTCACAACAAACCCTTCTAAAAAATCTCAAAACTAAAGAAATTAAAACCTCACAAAACTTATAAAATGGGAGTTATAAGACCATAATATGGTAGTATATATG
>NW_012192829.1:824954-855204 GCF_000504015.1 Erythranthe guttata
TTTTTTTTTTTTTCAAATATATTTTTCGACCGTTGGTGTCGAAAATTGACCAAAAAATCGACCTGTATGTGTCGAAAATTGCCGGCGGGTTTCAAAAAAAAAAACTTCAAAATCGACTTCGAAGCTCAAAAAAAACATGGATACATACCTTAATGGGTTCTCTTTCCATATATACTACCATATTATTGTCTTATAACTCCATTTTATAAGTTTTGTGAGGTTTTGATTTTTTGAATTTGGAGATGTTTTGGAGGATTTAAGAAGATGAAGAAGATAGGGTTTAAGAGATTTGAGTTTGGGGAGAAGAAGAGAGATTTGTTTTTCTTTTTATCCTTGGTATTGAAGTGAGGAATAAAAAAATTGTTTGTATAAATTGTATTTTGGTTGATGAAGGGTGTTTTTGTACTTTGCTAACAATTTTTTTTATTTATGGTTTTAAACTAAGAAAAAGTTGTAAAAACTTTTATAAAAAATGGTTTTAAACTTGGAGGTACTGAAGTGAGAAAAATTTGAGATTTGTTTTAGTTGCCCCCTTCGAGAAAAAGACATGTTCCAAAAATGGGATACAAGAACTTGAAGAAAACGTGTAAATATTAAAATTGTAGAGGTAGATTTATAAATATACTATATCAACATATATAAATTCTTTTTATATATTTTCATACAAACATATTCAAAATAAATTTTAACATCAAATATCAATTTGCAATTGATCTTTAAATATCATATTTCTAATATTTGAAAATTTATTATTCAAACATGTTTCTAATTTTTTTTGAAATTGTAAAACAATCGATACAGTATTCGGTAAATGTCCTCGAGTGACGACACAAAACGTGTCCGAAATACGGGAATTCTTAAGCTGTTTAAACTGTAGTGTATATAGCACTTTATTTTTTTAATTAGTGGAGTGTGGTTAGAATTTTGGTGGTGTGGAAATAGACAAAGACGAAGAAAAGCCTTTTGTTGTAAAAGACTAAAAAACCCTTGCCGATCTTAAGAACACCCATTTTCACCCCTCTACAGTGGTGACTGAGTGTTCTTCTGCACCCGTACCAAAAACCCCCAAAAAACCCAAGCCAAAGAGGAAAATGATGCTGCGATCGATTCTTCGAGCAGCCACCGCCGCACCGTCACCACTCAAAGAGTCTCAATGGCAGCTTTCCTTTTGCCGGAGCATGGCTTCGAAATCAAAATCGAAATCGAAATCAAAATCATCTAAGAAAGGGAAGCCCACCAAAGAGAAGAACCAACCGAAGGTCGATCCCAAGGCGAAGAAGGAAAAGGTTCCCGAAGAGATTCAGACCGTGAGCCCCAATGTTTCCGCCGCTGAGGAGGCGGAGAAGCGCCGCCGTCTGCTGGCGGAGGACGATAAGAACCCCGCTCTCGACGTTGGCCCCAATGGCCGCCCTCTCTTCACCTCCATTCCTTCTCTCTCTATGCTGACAAAGGAAGATACCAACGCTTACTTCAAATTCAGGTAATGTATTCTCCTTTTTTTATCAATAAAATTAGTTGCTTTAGACGGTTTACAGGTTTCGATTGAAACGATTCTGCGCTGAATGCTTCTGTCCTGTTCGATTATATGCTGAATTGAATGTCGTTGCCTTCTTATCGATTTTATTAGTCTCATTTATTGGCTATGCTCTGTTAGTTTTTGGCCACTGTATGAGGGTGTGTGTTGTGCAGCGTTTAGACATGCCTGTATGGTGATTTTGTGCGGTGTTTGGTGTTCGAAACTGAAACTACTATTGGATGCCGGGACACGAATCAACAATTTTTAGGAGCAACGTTATTTTTACCTTTTGTCCGGTTGCAAATTTTTTGTAGAATCAATTGTTTGACAATCAATGTATTGAACTTCTATTTTCCTAGAATCAATATCCCAAGTGTTTTGCCAAAGTCAATGCTAACTGAGTTGAGTTGCCGGTTAAGGATTGAAGGAAACATTTCTGGTTAATAACTGTAAAGTTGAGAGTTTGACATGTGCTTTAGGTTCAGTTGGTGTGTGCTACTGTGTTTTTACTATCACAGTGGCAAATCTTGATTAGCAATTTCCATTGAATTTTGTTTGTAGTATGAAGGAGTTGAAAGAGGTTTTGCCAGAGGGCTTACCAATGGGAATGATGAAAGAATTTGAGGAATCAAGCAGGAGTGCTTTGCTGATGAGACAGTGTTTTGTTGATCTTCGTGATAATTTCAGGCGGGCTGCTGATCCTTCATTAGCGGTCAAGCCTAGAGGTGTGTTTTTTCTCCTTTAAGTAGTTTAATATCTTCAGCAAAATTTAATATAGACGGGGAAGGTTTTTGCATGAATTTTAAAGAAATTTGCTGTTTGAGACAAAGCTATTGGTTTTCAGCTTTTTGTAGGATTCAATTCAATGTAACAAGCTATATATTAGTAAGGGAAGTCAGGAATTTGATTGTATTGAAAATTCAAGATAAGTTATATTAGTAAGGAAGTCGAGAATTTGATCCTATTGAAGATTTGAGATAACCTATATTGTTAAGGAAAGTCAAGAATTTGATTGTCCAATACAATAAGTACATCCTTTGAGACACATAACTGAAACTTTAACGATCTGTTTTCACTCAACTGTCATCGTGTATCACTCTATTTGTTGGTGGAAAAACACTCTCGCAGATAATGAATTATATTTAGTATATTATGACTCTTTCTTTATCAATTTCACGTGTTGTCCTGCATCCCTGGACATAGATAACTTAAATGGGGGAACTAATCAACAGTTTATAGATGCCATTCTTTTCTATGAGAATGATAAACTCGTGATTTTTCTGAATATCAGCTCCCAAAGTTAGAAAGCAAATTGTATTAGATGGCCCCTTGAGTTGCGGCAAGAGTATTGCACTTGCAATGCTTGTTCATTGGGCACGCAAGGAAGGTTGGCTTGTGCTTTATGTTCCCAAAGGTCGAGAATGGACACACGGTGGATTATTCTATAAAAATCCTCAGACTGGTCTGTGGGATACCCCTGTGCAGGCGGCAAACATTCTGCGTGTAAGAATTTTACATTTCTCAGTATAAATTATTTAGACCTTAAATCGTGTAATGTAGCAACTACACTTGTTCCATTTTCGGTTTATCATCTCATTAGATATCAAGGTGGTGCTGCTTTTAGCATTGTTGTTTGATTAAATTTATCAAGATGTCATACTTACTTACATCAGGTTGTTTGTAGAACAGTGGCACCTTTAAAAATTGCAAGATAGCGTCTGTTGCTATTGTCAACATATGTATGCAATAATATGATTGCGCATGTGATGATTCAGAAGACCAATCGGGCCCACTCATAGTTTCTAATTCTATTTTTAAACAATTAAATTTTCTGGGAGCTTCCATATGCATTTTTTGGAAGATCTATGGAAGCTGCATAATCATTATCTTCGTCTGCATTTTTTGGAAAATGTTTTTGAATTCTGAATTTCGTGGTTGTTTTCTTCAGGATTTTTTGAAGTACAACAAGTCTATCTTGCAATGTTTAAAATGCAATGTACATGATCCTATTCCATTGGGGGAGGGGGCTGGTGTTGGGCCGCCGAAAGGTAGTGATAAAATGCAAATTTCAGCTGATTCAACTCTTTGTGAGCTTGTTGAGGCTGGAATCAGTAATACGCATGCTGCTGTTGGAGTAGTAGTTCGGTTGAGGGAGGAATTATCCAAAGTGACGAGTATCCCTGTCCTTATTGCAATTGATCAAGTAAGTGTTTTTCTTCCAATGAGGGGTCTATATTGGAATTTCCAAATTTATTGGCATCCAGGCTGCTAACGCTTACTGTTGTATCTGAACAGTATAACAGTTGGTTCACATTTACCGAATTTGAGGAGCCAGTAACAGTTCGTTCTTGCGTACCCATTCATGCTAAAGACGTTGCTATTGTAAGTTGTGATTCATTTACTCAATACAACTTCAAATTTTTTATATTGTGTGAGTATTTTATGGGTATCAGAATGGTATGGGTTCGCATATTCAATTATCTGGCTTAGAAGGAATTGACTCCTGATTTATTAGTAAGAAGGTACACTTGAAATTGATGCTTGCTATAAGTTTTCGCTACCAATATTAAGTTATAAATCATCTGGCTTTTAGAACTATTACTTGACAATTTCAGCCTTTTGCATATGTTTCTTAACTATATCTTCTTTAAGAAAGAAACATATCTTTATCCAGTAGATTAGTACTTGTTTCCTTACTAAATGTTACATTTGCTTATTGGAGGAGGGATATCTATCATGCAATTCCTTTTAATCGAAACATCATAATGTCTTGGAGACATTATTAAGAGTTACTGAACAACTTTGATTTTTATATTCCTGAATAGTGTTATACTCCAAGACAAGCACTCTTTTTGCTTTCCTCTACTTCGTATACCTTATTTTACATGTTTATCTCATCGATGTTATTGTGCTACACCATTTTGTAGGTTAAAGCGTTTAGGCCAATGACGAACGACGATATGATGGTGGGTGCTTTCTCCCATTCAACTGCAGTAGGGAAATTGCGTCAAGAATTGCCAGATGTTCCTACTGATGCTCGAATCCATTTCCCACGATACACTTTGGACGAAGCTGCCACTGTCTGCCACTACTATCTCAGGTCCGCATCTCTCAAACTCGTAAATACTACATTTTACTAATCACAACTATCGAAGAATGAAATTTAACCAGAGGCAAATTGACCTTGATATCTGCATTCCGAAACCGAAGATGACAATTAATGTGAAATATGCATTTGTATCTACATTCTGAAAGAAGATAAACGATGGATTTCCATTCCAGTATTAATGAGTGTGACAGGTGTCGTCATTTCTTGGTCAAATATTATTTTTTTCTCACGTGACATTCGATTTGGCAGGCAAAGGCTAGTGAAACGTGATGCTTTTACGGAGGATAACTGGAAGAAGATTTTCTACTTGTCCAATGGAAATGGAACAGAGCTGCGATACTTAGTTCCTTTCATGCGGTGACTCACAAGTGGATCGATGCTCAAACACTACTTGTTAAATTAGCACGAAAACGGAGCTTTATGATTAAGCAAACCATTGAAAATCTCAATTTCTTTCTATCTAGCAATCGAAGGAGACGAAAAAAGGTTGAAGAGTTACACAGTCGGGACTTCGTTCAATTAGGGAACATTTTTTGGTCCAATTTATTTATGTTGAACTATTTTTGTTACGGGGCTTTTTATGGTATCGATTTGTTTAGTTTTTGTATTTCCGAAATTTGTTCGTTTATAACTCGGCAGCTCGTTATTCTAGTTCTTGCATGTGAGCAGAAATCGCGTAAATTTTGAGTTTCGAGCACCTTGCTTCGAATGTGTACGGCATAATAGCATCCTTATCGATGTTTCAGGGATCATCATAACAATATATCTTACTTTCTTTGCAAAATCTCTATTTGAGATCTTGAATTTAATGAATAAACTTTCATAATATAATCAGAAGTAATATGATTACCATTTGATTTTATGAAATACATGGTTTTAGAATTAAATTCAACTAGCTTGCATGCTCTTCTTGAAATTTAATATTTGGTAAAACAATATACATAATTTAATAATTTGACAAGACAAATGATATTAATTTTCCTCAAACAAATCAGGAATTAGAAATTTTAAATTAAAAAAATGAAAAATAATAAATTAAATTGATTTCTGAAAATTGTGATTTTTTTAAATAATTCTATAGTATCGGAATGAATTATTAATTTCTGGAATTTTAAGATATATATATAGAGAGAGAGAGAGAGAGAGAGAGAGAGAGAGAGAGAGAGAGAGAGAGAGAGAGAGAGAGAGAGAGAGAGAGAGAGAGAGAGAGAGGGGGGTTGATAAAGATGGCGCAATTACCCTCATAACTTGTCTACCGGAAATTGCAACTCTAGCTACGTACGTAACTTCTCTGGTAATGTATCTATTGACAAGTATATATGGCTCAATTTCTCTCATTACTTCTCTACCCCTAAAACCACAACTCTACCTCCGCACCTAGCTTCTGTTTATCACATATATATATATATATATAGTAGAACCTCGATAAATTAATACCCGATAAATTAATATCTTCACTTAAATAATACTTTTGTTCGGTCCCGACTCGGGGACATCGTGCTAAATTAATAATTCGCTAAATTTATAAGATAATACACATTCAAAAATTTTAAGAAGCCCCATATAATATATAAATTAATAATGCATAAAAATAATTCTTAAATTACTTATTACAATGCATGTTTTATAGATCTAAGAAACTTAATAAAATATATTTTAATTATTGTTTATTTCTTATTGAAATTCACATCACATCAATCTCTTCCCTCACTTTTTTAACATGGTTAGAACTTTTGGTATAGTTTTCTTATAACTCAGCAAAAATTAAATTGTTCAATACTATCGTTGCTTTGAGAACTCCCGTTTGAGAAATGGGCTCTATAGTACGTTGAACTAACGGTGCAATAAATAATATTAACGTAAAAAATTAAAAAAAATATATTTGTTGAAAATAATAACAAAAATAATTTCATAAATTAATAAGTTATTAATTAATGTATAAATTAATAATTATTAGTTTATCGATAAGTTAATATTTCACTAAAGTAATTGGATTTTAATGATCCCAACTGTCTTAATTTATAGAGATTTAACTATATATGATACATCTGTATGCTAGAAGTCCCCGACAAAATTAGGCATACTTAATTTCTCATATATTATATTGTAATATCGTGTAAGAAAGTAGAAACCCTAGTCCTGATGGGTAAAACCTATACCAGCACCCTGGTTCTTAAAAATTAACTTATATGATAATTTATAGGGTAATCTACAGTCACCTCCTGAGGTAAGGTTAAATTACGAAAAATCCTCTTATGTTTGGATAATGACAACCATTCCTCAACTATTTTACACGTCCACCCTTACGGTGTCAAATTCAACAGACTCTTATTGATTCCGTGGAATGTTCTCTAGCTAGTTTGTTGTACTCGTTTTGTGCAAAAAATGAAGTTTTTGATGCACCACAATCTGATATTTACAAGTCAAGAGATACATCTTATTTTATAATCATCTTGTTTCAAAGTTGAAGCTCGAATTGGGGTAAAATGGGTAAACTACAACGATTTTTGAAACTTACGAAATTTTCAAAAATCATAAAGATCCGAATGATTATTAATTTCCGATATTTCCATAAATGAAATCGAATTTTCAGTTCCGAAATCGAAATATTCGAAATAACGGAACTTTATCTTTCGACCGGAGTTATTTAATTCCTCACTCTACTTCAATTCTCCTGCATGCGAAAACCACAGTGCCAAACTAATTATTGAGGTAGGTAGCTTAATCTATATATGGATATATATATATATATATATATATATATATATATATATTTGCATGTATTGCGTAACGAAGAGGGAATACTATCTGATATATCCATACCAACTTGCATGTCATAAATATGGTGGCCTGGTAATTGAAAGAAACCCTACTCCTAAAATCACACTATAAAAGATTAATGCATGCACTTTGTTTCTTTAAAATCAACTCAACTCAAAAACAATTCATAATAATATACACATCTTTCGTATTTAAATCAAATGGAGAAAATAGATCAAGGCACAAAGGATGAGTTCCAGGAGTTGCTCCAATCACTCGAGCAACGAACAAACTGGGATGGCCGTCGGATCGTTAAATACGACGATTTTTGGTACCCAATAATGTTTTTCCGACCCGTGTTATCCGCTCAAAAGAACTTCCAAGCAAAAGATTCCGACATAATACTGTCGACGCTTCCTAATTCAGGTTCCACCTGGCTGAAAGCCCTAACTTTCTCCATAGCCAATCGTGGGGTCCACACAATCGATCAAACCCCTTTACTCACTTCCCACCCTCAGGCGCTTGTCCCTTTCCTCGAGTTCGATCTCTTTTGGGACGAAGAAAACCCTAATCTCGACCACCTCTCCACTACTACTAATAAAAGCCCGAGAATCTTCTCTACCCACATTCCGTTCAAAACCCTATCGGATTCCATCCGTGAATCCAAATGCAAGATTATCTATCTCGGCAGAAACCCTCTGGACCAGTTCATCTCGTTCCGCCAGTTCCTGCTCGCAAACTTCGGGAAGGAAGCCTAGCCGCTCGGACTAGACGAGACTTTTGACATGTTCTGCAACGGCATTCAGCCCTTCGGACCCTTTTGGGAGCACATGCTTGCGTTCTGGAACGCCCATTCGGAGAATCCAGGTAAAGTATTGTTTCTGAAGTACGAGGATTTGAAGGAGGACGTGGTTTCTAACGTTAAGAAGATCGGCGAGTTTTTGGGGTGCCCGTTTTCGTCCGAGGAGGAGGAAAACGGGGTGATGGAAGAAATAGCAAAGATTTGCAGCTTCGAGAGTCTGAAGAATATGAAGGTGAACAAGAACGGACATGTTTACGGTGTGGTGAAGAAGAGCTCGTTCTTTAGGAAGGGAGCGGTCGGAGATTGGAGCAGCTATCTGACGCCTGCAATGGCTGAACGTATGAAGAAGCTTATGGAGGTCAAGTTTCGGGGCTCGGGTTTAATGTTCGAGATCTAAAATAATAAATTCAAGTCTGCATGCAGCTGCTCCTGGTTATCTATCTATGTTTTATTATGTCATGTTGTGAGGTTCAAAATAATTGTGTGTGTTTCAGTGTGTGTGCTTTGATTTGTGTTGTTATTGTTGTGTAAGTTTAATAATGTGGCTGCAGGCAAGACTATGTTATAGTTGGTGTTCAAGTTTATATGTGTTTTCTTGTTTCAATGGGTGTTGAATAAAACGGTTGATTATCATAAAATGTTGTAAGATTATTATAATAAGCTTCGATATATTACGGACACCCCCTCAGGTAAGGTCTATTTACGAAAAACCACTCATTTTTCCATAATTATGTCCACCCATCTTACGGTTTGTAGATTTCTTTACATTAACACCCTTTTGTAAGGGTTGGATGTAAAATTTTACGAAATGTGAGGAGGCTGGATGCAGTTTCTCAAAAAGAAGAGTTTTTTTTTTTTTTTTTCGTAATTACATTTTGTAATTTACTCTATAAGCTTTCAAATCTTTAGTTAATATATGCTGATGTAATTTGCACTGTTGCGAAAAGTTCAAAGGGTTGAAATAGCACCACTGTGTTAAAAAAATGTTCAAAAAGAATCGAAAAACCCCTCGAGTTGCCGCATATGATGAATATAAATACAGTATAAACAACACTGTTTATGAGATTGAAGACGTTATACATACAACCTCGAGAATGAGTATATCTACAGCACGACGAGAAAATACCAAGAGATTTCGATTGTAATCGTTAAAGAGTATTGAGTATAAAAATAAGATGCTATGAGAAGTTGCTGTTAGCAAGTGACCTTTATGAAGATCGATACCGACACAACAAAAGAAAATCAATAACATATTAGTGACTAATACTACGGAAAATCATCCCTAATGTTTAGTTGATTACCAATTAGTATATGGTATGATTATCACAAAAAGGAAAAATAAAAATAAAAATAGCAACAACTCGAATTGTCTGCCTTTCGTTTAGCAACTGATAAGGCTCCAAGCAAACCGCAATCTCTCGTACATACATGAATGGCATGGTTGGAGATGGAAAACGAAAACCTAGTCAAAATTTCAGAAAATATCAAATGAAGATAAAATTTCGTGTACAACTAGTGTTGTCTTCTCAACTGCATTCATTTTTTTTTGAAATTTCAACTGCATTCATTTAGGTCATTTGACATATGAACTATATTTATTTTTCCTCATCTTTTATATATAATCATATTTCACATACATCACTCGGGAAGAAAAGAAAAGAAAAGAATAAGGTAAGCAGTTTTACCACGTCGACATTGCAGAGATAAAAGCCTCCTGGAGTAAGTTGACAAGTTGTCTGCAACATGCTCAATCGAGCTCAAATAAATGAATATTCGTCTCGTTAATATAGGGAAAGACCAGTTTCAGAACATCTTTGGTTTGAGTGATAGAGTTTGCTTTCTTCTAAACGAATATCTTGAACCGAAATATTAACAGGTGTTGTGTGTGTTCATTACTGACAGGGTCAAAAGGGAGATTGGCACAGCGGACAAGTCGACTTGTGAGAAGTTGAGAACCACTTATAAAGACAAGCCGAGTGAAATTTATGCTTGCAGGTCTTGCAAGCAAGACGTGGCATGCTATGGTTGACGGTATGGATGACACTATAGCATATCGGGCACTCCTCCACACCTTCAAATTCCTTGTCGAAATTGCTTTTCCATATTCTTATTGCTTCAGCTAAGGCTCCGTTCTGTATAATTCGGGAAACAACTATCAGAGTCTAGTTTTCAGAATAGCCAAAATGAAATGACAAATCAATAAGACTGGTGTGAGAAATATGTTGAATCATTACACTATGTGTGACGTCATTACATCACAGAAGGAAAAATAAAATAGCTGGAGTGCGCAGGAAGTAACCTGATTACGAACAAATGACATCAATGACATCAACCATTTCCTTCGCTTCACCTCAGTAATGCCGAGGCTCCTAGTGCAATCAACATCAACTGCCCTCAGAGGATAAGATGGAGGAAGGTGAATTACCAGATCCATTCCCGTCTCATCCTTAGTATAGGTGGCGACAACCTCATTAGCTGATTTACTCACACTTACAGAGAAATTTTCATCGGCAAAACTGGCTTTCTTGATCTGCATTCACAAACAACATACTCCTCCAGTCATATGCAATTATAAACAGTGCAAAAATGCTTCCAAGAAGAGAGCTGATTATAGACATCAGTGCCGATTTGAGACAATGATTTGTAAATCTAAACTAGAATATTCATCTTTTTAAATGATTAATTAATGGTGAGGTACCCAATGTGAAAAATATGGAAATATTGTTGCTGTGAGAGCTCAATTATATAATTCTCTAATACGTGATGTATGTATTGCAATTTAGGTCCACAAACTCTGCTCGTTTCTCAAGCTTCATCTGATGTGAAAGAAACAAGTATGAAAAAAAGAAATGTAAGTATATAAAAATTTCGAATGACTTCATGCACACCTGAGATAATTCGTTTGATATCAGAGTTGGGCTACACCATGCTTTTGTGAAAGCCTCAATGGCAGATGATGCCGAACGATCCCGTATATCACTAAACCACCCTCGTACATAGGCAGGAAGATGATGAAGCATTAAACCGAATACTGCACCGGCAAGTGAAGCCATTTTCTCGGGTCCAATGGGCCAAAGGAACTGAACAGAAACCGATACTGAACTGGTGGCAATAGCACGCCTTGCAGCTTCTGACACTGCAGCAGGAAGTTCTGCATCTTTCTTCCTTGAGCTGCTGCCCATATATAGCTCCAATGGTATGTGTTGGAAAAGACAATCTAATATTACTGAACTGGTAGACTCTTGTACGTATTGGATTATTCTCTCCCTTGCCGGTGAAGATGAAGGCAATGATGTCATATGTTCCAGCAGTAAACACCAAGCAACTAAAACATTTACCTATCAATTTAACATAGCATGAGACGCTAATCATAATTATATCAGATGTGGTATATTTTGTGTATAATGTATCAAAAAAAACATGTCCCTTTTACGATCTACAAGAAAATTTGAATAACAGACACCAAAGAAGAGCACGTGGTCAAATGCCATTGCCTAAATAAGATATTACTTACCCGTTCATGTGCCACTAAATCCATTTCAAGAACCCTTGGAGGTAATTTTTCAAGTTTGTAAGAAAGTTCTTCCCTCAAATGAACATTTTCTGCCGACGATGTATCAAAAGAATCCTCATTATTAAGAGTACCATCATTGGAAACCTTGCCAGTGTCGCATGTAAAAGCTAACTGAGCTCCTGGCTCAGTTGATAGAAGAACAAACGCTGCATACTGCAGAGGTGGAAGTGGTTTGCATGAAAACACCAAGGCGTAAAGAGAACTGATGGCTCCTTTACTTAGCCCCCAAATTTCGATTGACTTCATGGCTTTGTCTCTTGCATGTGAACTAGACTGAAGAACACATGAAGCAACCGACTCCCAGAACTGGCGATGACCAAGCCGAGATGATGCGATGATAGACGATGCTTCGTGGCAACATGAATTTGCTATTGCCTCCGAAGCGGCGGTGCAGAAGAACAAACGGAGAATACCTTCGAAAATGCGATCTGTCATGATCTCCCATTTCTCACTCCCCAAATGATTTAAATTTCCGGCATGTTCTTTATCTTGCGACCCAATGAGAGAACAAAACAGCGAGAACCCAACAAGTGCATTTCTGGCGAGTTCTACAGGAAAAGGATCGCTGATTACAACAGCATTCTCAAACTCATTTAATGAGGCATTGACGTCATTAGATCCATTAGCCAAAGTGTGATTGACATTTTCAACAACTTCTTCCATCATAACAACAGCTGCTTCAATCCAAAATCTCAGCCGATGCAAAACAAATTTCCAATCATCTTCATCAAAATCTTCCCAGCAATAAGCTACTGAAATCACCATTAACTCTGACAATAGCTTCTGTACCAATGGTAGCTTATTTAATACAGCTGATGCACCTTGCCTCTGCTTCTGAAATAACTCATACAGAACAGCTCTCTCCGCAGGGAAGACATATCTCGCTGGTTTTATCTCTTGCATCCTTTCTGTTACTTCTACGGGAAAACAGGATATAACCAACTGAAGCCAGTCCTCCATATCTGAAAAATTCAGGTTCGAGTTGCCAAATCAACTACAGAAAATGGTCTAAATAATAGTAATTGATAGCAAATAGTTGCAGAAAAAATTATAAAATGCCCTTCCGAAGCATAGTCGTAATCAAATGCATTTTGCCATTGAATACTTAAAACCAAGCAAGAATATCCCAGTCTCGAGGTAAAATGAGGTGCATAGGATTTCGTTACACATTACAGCCAGTACTATATTATATTATTATTTCTTTAAATTCGCAAGTGTAATTCCTCATTACATAAGGTACATCAGCAATATGTAAACTACCTTCTCCACTTTGCCACGTACTCAGCGAAGGAAAACATACAGTTCTGTTGAGCCAGTCTACAGTTACATTATGTAATTTGCTTTCGCTATAAGGATCAGACAGATCATTTGTTCGATCTTCAGCTCCAATGCTCAAGGGTCTAACAAGTATGTTCATAATTGATGGAAGAATCTTCAAACAATTTAGGTTTGCGTTGTCGCCAATGTATAGTTTGTCTACAAGTAGCTTAAAGAGTGATGTAGCTTTTTCATTTCCCCACAGATTATCTTGGAAAAAAGTAGAGAGCACAGATAAAAGAGCTCTCAAAAAGGGTTCGTCAACAGCCTCTAACTCGTCAACTGAAGCACGCTGTAAGAGATTTAATCCACTACAAGATCCATGGACAAGAGCCCCATCAATCAAAACATTCAAAATGGAATCTGAAAAGCCACAATCTCCATTCTTCATATAGCTAACGAAGGAAGGTAAAAAGGAGTCCAAAACACAGCCACCAATCCATTTCCATGTGCACAAAATTTCAGCAGCAAGCCAAGGCCGAGAATAGTGAGTCTTATTGATTCCCAAGTCTGTAGGAGAATCTTTAGTTGAAGAAGGTGATGCCTCGGAAATAAGTCCAGCAACAACTCGATCAAAGCCAATTTTAGAAATTAGTTTGTCAACCAAAGCAATAAACTTGGTATTACTGGGTGCCTGCAAATAGAGGGAGAAGTTACATAAGCACATATTTGGAGAAAATAAAAAGGAAACATAGCAGAAATACAACTCACATGGAGAGAAAGTGAAACATTATCAGTTCTCAATCTGGCTCCTATCCCATCAGAAATGACCCACAATGGCCACGAATCATTCTTGCTCAGAAACTGCTCCAACAACTGTTGTTCCTCAACTTGGTCTTGACAAAAAATTTCAAAAACATCAAGTGTCCATTGGCCGCATAAAGATACGAAATTATCTGATTCAAATCTGTTATCTACAAATGTAATGCATTTTATTGACTGAACCAAAGTAGTTCCCAAGCTCTTCCGGTTATTTACACCAAAACCTCTCAAGAACTGATCACGGATTTTGCAGCGAAAAGCATGGACAGCTTCGCAAAAGGCCAACCTGGATCCAGTTTCTCCTATATGCTCTTTATTAAGCTTGTCCTCTGAAACATTTATGCAGCTAAATTCCCAGTCAATGATAAATATTGCAGCTAATATACCTTGAACTAACTCACGTTCAGCCTCAATAGTATTCAGACAGAATAAACTACCATTGAGTATATCCAAAACAAAATGAGCCATCTCCAGCAGATTATTAGAAGGTTCCAACTTCCAGTCAGAATATTTACTCCCACTATATAATAAAGAGCACACATCTTGCACCCAAGAAAAAGTAGAATCCTTCATGAAAGTCATTAGCCTCGTAAGAACTTCCTCGAATATCAAAATTACTGTCTTCCGTGATATAAAGGAAATTTTATCATCTATTGTTCCTCCACCAAGGACAGCACTGCCACACAGGGTAAAAGCACAAAATATAAGACCATATTAGTCGGATCAACAATTACGATCTTTTAGTACTCTCAGAAAAATACAGAAAGACAGAAAGATTCTTCAGCGCCAATCAATCTAGAAAGAAGCATATAATAATTGTAAATGCTCAACATAAAAAATAAAATGAAATAAAAAAACAAAAAAATCTAGAGTCTGGATAGTCCATCCTAGATAGCCTAATAAACCAATAATGTAATTCATACTGATGTGCTATAGAATGGATGTTATCAGGTTGCCACATATGAAATGTTTAATCAAGTCAATCCATCACTTGAGGGAACCCATCATCCAAATTCATCTCGGAAAAAAAATGTCTACACAAAACCCAAACTGATACGCGGAGTTCTTCAGTATAGAGTTAGTGAAAAATGAACCTGCGTTCCTAGCTTTAGAATAAAAGCCCACAATGTTTTCTTCTTTCCACCTTTAAAATATCTTTCTTTACCCATTGTATTTTTTGTAATCGATACATTGTCCATTTATGGTTGTTAATAGAAAGAGTAAATGCAGTAGGCACATATTACCCTCCCAATCAATTTTCCCACCTTCCCATCCAATAAAGAAATATAAATATTAATTAATTTAAATGTTGCTGTAATATATATTATGCATAACTTGTATTTTTTAGAGAGATAATTCAATCCACATACCATATAAATCGAGCATCAGAATCTCCAAATTGAGGAAAGGCTTGAACAACATAGACTGCAACCAAATCTAGCAGCTCGTGATGCCAGTCTTCACATTGGTCAGACTGATGAACACTCTTCTTAGTTCTCTCTTTGACCTTCTCCATCAGAATAGCCAAGACAGATATGTAGTTTCTGTCCATGGTTCCAGGATCGAAACTAACTTTCTCTTGTATCACTAAATATCTAATAACGGCGTCCCACTGTTTTGAGAAGCACTCATCGTCAAGTAAGGCAAGCAAGAGATCCAATCTAGCAGCAGTAGAGGGGCTAAATCTTTTTAAGGACCAAGGAATAATAGTTTCAATGAAAGATTTCAAAAACTCTTCAGCTCCCAATCCAATGCACATAATCTGTTGAGTTATCTGGCGAGGTCCAAATACTGAAACAGCAGTGACAATAACCGTAACTGCATCTGGCGAGTCCTAGTTTAAACAAAATGATACGAGAATGCAATTAATGAATAAGAAAGATATTAGAACTATACGGAACATATAGAAAGCAACCAAAACAGGAAAATACAACGATTAAGCCTTTTTTTGAAAAAAAAAAAAAGCACAACCAGTATGCTCTAGCACATATTTTTCAGAAAGGGGTTTAAAATTTAGTTTATCAAACTAATGAGCCAAATATCAAAGATAGCTCAAATGAATATTTAAAAGTGGTAGCCTAACTGTAATTATACATTCCTACGGTTCCAATTTCAGACGAGCTCCCATGGTCAAAGTGGGAAGTAAAGTTAACAGAAAATAACAAGAAAATACCCACAGAATTTGAAACTAACGACAGCAAAAGAGTTGTCCTGTGTAACTCACAAGTGTCCCAATTACTGCGAATGATTTTTGCAATGTGGGGCCAATCAAGTCAAGCAAGGGCCATATTTCCCCATTCCGAACTGCATGTTTGTCCAGTAGTAAAATAAATTTAACCACCCATCGCACATTTTGAGAAGAATACTCTGTCTGGTGAAATATATCGAGAATATCGGCTTGAAATTTCGACGAGAACACTAAGAACAGATTATTGTCTAGGCGCTGAATCGCAGAAAGGATTTTAACAATGCATTTCCCAAGACTTTCTTCATAATCTATTGAATGTTTACTGTTCAGTGCTTCTCTTGGTTCCTTATGATTAGATTGGATGCCATTCTTCGATTGATCTAGAATAGATGATGAAAAGGCTGAATCCTGATTTTTTGAGCTGGCAGCCAAAAGATATTCAGGCCACAGAAACCCCAACAGTACCTCATCAACAAGGGTATGCTGGAAAAGGTAAATAGCTTCGGCTCCGACACAATATCTGATATCAAGGGGGGCATAAGTACGTATTAGATCAGAAGATAAAATAAGAAAAAGAAAATGCCAAAACCACATGAATATATACAGATAGTCACTAAAGGCATATTCATATTCTCTTTGAACCCATACCTGGAAGCATTTCTTACTGCCCAAATAAAGCATTCTTCCACTGCCACGAAAAATGCATGTCGGTCAGTGTTTGATGAAAAAGACATGTGTCTTCCTTCCCAGAGACTGCGGAAGAAATCAAGAAAAAATTTATCCCCTGTGATTGATTTTGAAGGTACTATTTCTAGAAATAGAACTAGCGCTGGATATGACACTTTCTGAGATCCAAAACACCCATTCTTAAGAAAATTCCATAACCGGCTTATAACTGTTTTCTGGACATTCACGGTAGTCCAACTGTCAGGAAAAGTTCTAGAAAAAAGCAAAACAGTTTCCCACATTGATGAATGGCAAGCTGGATTCTTTTCCTGGAAAGAACCAAGTATTGTTCCAGCAAGCATTTTCATATCTCCTTCACTGATAGCATTGGGAATGTTTTTTATACAACTTTTCACTACTGAATATGCAGCTGACCGAATAGCTGGGCTTTGAGATTTTAGGAAGTCTTGAAAATATTTATGACTTGAGCATAACTTTTCCGCTGAAGAAACAGCAATAGTCCTAGCTTTCACAGCATGTTTCAATTCACCAGTTACATTTTCTGGACCAGGCTTTTCAGAATGCGAATAAAGGAAAACATCAAGAAGTGCTGCTAATGCCAGTAATGAAGAAGAAAGCACCTGCCATCAAATCAAGCTTTCAAAATGCCAACAACTATGAAACTGTACCAGGAAGGGGTAAATACTAAAGGAATAAAATGATAAGATCGCAGGTATAAATAAATAGCTGCATACACAACTATCACAACTGTAGCGCGACGGACAACTGAGATAAAGAGAAAAAAAGGAAAAAAAAAAAAAAAAACTATTTCTTCTGCATGACATAGCTTTCTTGAGAGCATTAAATTGGGAAAACAAACGTGCTGATTACAAATTATTAACATATGAAAAGGATGAAAGAATGAATGCAAATGTGAGGCCATGGTTGATGATTTGGATGATCACTTCCCATCGAATCAGTAAATGATTTACTGGTCAGGCAAGTATGGTGCTTAGGCATCAGACATAGCTGTAAAACTTAACCTAGTGAGTGTATGTAAATCCATTGTTCTTTACATCTTCCTACATCATACATTAATCAAAAGCAATCACTTTAAATTTCATTCTGGCACAAAAGACATGCAATTTTGAACAGCTACTTACATGTTCTAACATTCAGAAAGCAGTTACTTAAAATCTATTACTCACACACCTGTCACAATATGTAGTGAGAACCAAGTTTATGTTTGCTAGAAATATAAAATCGCTTCAATAAATGTAATCATTTATTAAATGACAACCATATTCATCAATACCTGTTGGTGCATTTCTTCCAATTCATCAGAAGCAGTTGCTTTATCTGATAAACTCTGTGGGGTCAGCTTCAGATTATCTTCTATATACGTAAAAATTTCAGATGAGTACAACATCAAGGCATCTACTCTCCTCTCTTGAGCAGGAAAAGCAGCCTATAGAATGATTGTAAGGACACAAAATTCATCAGTCTCTGTGAGTACACGCAACGTACCCACTTCATTTCATCAACATACAAAATATGAAGTTTAGCAGTGACAAGCATCAAACTTAATAACCAAAAGAGACGGATTGTCAAATAACTGGGACCATAATCTAAATTCTGCAAGCAATAACATAAAACTTACATGTGCCAAGACTGTAGGACCTTGATTAAGGATCCTTTAGATATGTAACATTTAACTTCTATATGGTATACGCTATAAGCATCTCTTTTCATCATATGTGGCATGTATTGTACACTTGCGCATGACATCGAGATCATAAATGTGATTGCTCTAGTTTCATATATTCCATTTTACCCATTTTTCATTTATGCACAACTTTTGGGAGAAATCGAGATACAAAAAATGTAAAAAGATACTTTGCATCTAGTGTTTGTCTAAATAAACCTAGATATCTCAGTTTCTAGTTTATGATCCAAGCCATGAATTTCAAATCGTTTTCTCTAATACAATCCCCATAATCTGTCTATAACAACTAAGATCATCTCTGGAGTCAGATGGACGGAAAGATTGATTCCAATTTCAAGATATACAACTCCACTACCCCGAGGGTCAAAATTTCATGCATGGCACATATGTTGAGCTATGGATAGTTACTGACTTACTGTAGCATTTCATACTTCTCTATTTCAGTTGTGCTATGAAAAAATTCTTGCAGATAGCGTAAAAGATGCACAAAGACTAATCATGATGCTCCAAAGAAACATAGTAAACCTGAAATGACCGCTTTGCAGCTTGGGAAACTTCAGATACAGAATCAAATTGTGAAAACCACCAGGGTCCTATTAGAGGCTTTAGATGTGGAGCCAAATCCCTTCTGAAAACAACAAAAGTGAAAGATGTAACATTATGAAATAGACTTCTAATTTAATACTTATTCATATCACGACCAGAACACAGTCTATGCAAACAAAAACCATTCATATTCCTCTCTATGAATTATTTGCAGGATAACAAGTAGCTGAAACAAGATCCAATCAAGTGACAACTATATCCAGTGCACGCATCAGACTTCCTATTCTACTTGCAAATATATACCATTTCCAAAGGCCACACAAAGAAAATATATTCATTCAACATGTAGAGTGAAAAACTCTCAATATTTTTGATGAAAACCAATAACATATAGCCTATAGACTGCAGCATTTAGGCTACAACAAAGAAGAACTTGTCTTGAACGTTTCATTTCAGGACGTCTTGACATCATCACTATAATCTATGATTCTAAATACAAAAAGAAATTGAGCACCTTCTAATACTAATATATTCATGGTACACAGCAAATAGTGCTAATCCCATCTACAACAAGTCACACATCAACCACCATCAAAGTAGAACAGTCTACATTAAATCGACTAAACACGAACCCGACAGCACTGACAAGATTAGTCATGGTCTCATGAGTTGCTCGCCGAACTTCTCTGTTGTAGTCCATCAGCAGCTTCTTGTACTCAAATGCCTGTCCCAATAAAAGAAAATGAATTGCATAAACTGTGAAAGCAAGGTCCTGATCATGGAAGATAAGATTCTGCTCCTCCAGTGAAGGTCATCAAAGAAAATATTATTTAAAATCCGAAGATATAATGGACATAAGCATACCCACTGAGGAATAATTGTTACTATTTCCTTTGCCTCTTTTTGTCTGATAAGTTGAGAAAGTGACGTCAAAGCTTTAAGCTGCAAAACAAGAGGAAGGCAGAAGGCCAGTAAGACAGCCAAAACACGTCTATTTACTCAAAACTAAAAACAGCAGTTCAATAAAATCGCAACGACTAAATTTGTTCATCGCACCATATCTTCATAATACATGGTTAACCAACATTATGTCAAACTGAATATGTTCAGAAACCAGATTAGTCAAAACACACTAACACTACGAGCGAATTGTACTGTCACGAAAGAATGCTCAAATAACTCAGTATGCATAAACAATCTGATAGAGCTGTAACCAATTTTCATTCCATATTGACGCTGCCTAACAACACCGCAAATTTTTTTCATCTCATAATGCAAAGCTTCTTAATAAAGTGAAACCAACAACACAAAGACATCAACCAGTGCTATTCCAGTCAACCGTAATTGTCTAAATTCAAAATTTGAAACTACAACAATCCCAAATGCACGTGAAACGACAATTTACCTTAGTGATAGGGTCTTTGCGCGAAAGCCGCTTCAAGTGCTGCGCCACTTCACCATCAATATCCTGCTCCGGCCACCATCCCACAATTATTTATAAATAAAAAAAAAAAAAAAAAAAACCTCATCTCTACCAAGAAACCCTCTCAAAGGAAATGACTTTTCCCACATTTTCACCTTCTTAAAAATAAAAAATGAACTCAAAACTGACCGTAAAAGGAACGGCATCAGGGGTTGATGCGAGTGAGGAGTTCACGGGCGAGCTTCCAACATAGCCTCCGAAACCCACGGCTGTAACGCCCGATGGCAACAGCGAAGCAGCGGTGCTGCAAATTTTATTATTTATTTTATTTTATTTTCAATTTCCCGTGAATGAAATCAATCTCAAACATAATTATTCAGAAATAAAAGAGAAAACAAAAAATAAATTGAAAGAACCTGCTGCTAGAGGGGCGAGACTTGGTTCTTGCAGCTTCTCCTTTTGCTCTCCCCATTATTGATTAATTCTTCTCCCCAAACTAATCGACACAATCAACTGAGAAATTAGCTCTCGGGTTTTGTCCCTATAAACACGAAAGTAGGGAACGAAGTAGTGCGGTATAATTTATTGTGTGCTCTTTGTAACACCCATTTCTCCCCCCTCGACTGGCAATTGGAAATTGGTATTGAGATACAAATTGGCAATTGGAATTTGGGGTTTAGGGTTTAGAAAGAAAAAAAATGGAAGAGTGATTCGGAAGAAAAGAAAAAAAAAAAATAGAGATGGAAAGTGTTGTTATAGAAAATTACAGTTTTCACCCCTCAAATTTTCACTAATTCCACATTGGGTCCCTAATGTATCAATAATTTTTCAGTTTTGGTTTTTTCCGTCAATTTACTGTTGGTTTATCCGTCAAAGTAGTGATGCGTACACACTTGATTCCATTCGTACTAACGGAAAATTGATGAAAATGACTAAAACTATTGAATTATTGAGACATAGGGTACCAAATGTATTTTCTTGTGAATACAGGGGGCCAAAAGTGAAATTAGTGCAAACTTGAGGGACGAAAACTATATTTTTCCTGTGTTATTATTTATTAGCATTTTCTATGTAGTCTGTTGAGTAATTAGAATCAGCTTATAAATTTATATTTTAATTGGTTTTTATTTAGTTGAGGATTATATTAATCTTTAATATCCAAGAACATTTCTGGAATTATAATGTATAATTTGCAAATCATTACATAAATATAATTGAAATTGAGGGATATTGATAAATTTCAAACCCTGGAAACGATTTTTATTATTTTATTTTATTATAAACACATCAAATTTGAATTCTTCAATCAGCAAAATCAAAGTGATCATAGTTTCCTCCGTTGTGGATCATAGTTTAATCATGTAGCTAAATAATTCGAGCAAAAGAGTCGATAACTGAACGAGAAAACATTCTTCAAGAAACGAAAAATTTACAGTCCACACGATTCGATAGTGAATGACATAATAATAACGGAGCGGAGAGACAACGAGGTGATGTCTCAAACATCTCCTTACCAAAGTGAGGCAGCCCAAGCCAAGACTTAATTTTTATTGCAAATTTAACTTTTTTTACACAGAAGTTACTAATAAGAATGTCGGAAGTTGTCGGCATCATATCGATCAATATCATGGTCGTTGTCCATTGGCATGGATCTTCTTTCACATCTTCGACAATGAATAGTCCATCACATCAACAAGAAAATCTAGACGAAAAAATAATAATAATTAAATGGTCAATTGTTAAAACAAGAATCGTGATAAACGAGAAAATATAAAACAAAAAACGGATACGAACCAGCATCCTCCTTAGTGAAGCACAAGGGTGGAGTAATTCTGAAAACGTTGCCAAAGAAGCCACCTTTCCCTATCAGTACTCCCATTTCTGTATAAACACAGCACTTACATGATTAGTAAGAATTTAATCAAAACTAGGATTTATTAAAATAAAATTAAAATTGAAAAAAGGGAGTAGAAAAAAGTCACCTTTAATCTGGTCCATTAGATGAAGAGTCTCGACCTTAGCTGGGGTTTTCAACTGTCGATCTGTCACTAGTTCAACTCCGAGCATTAGACCTCTTCCCCTGACATCTCCGATAACTGCAAAACAGACATTTTATACTACAATGCGAAATACATGTTTCTTCTATAGTTCTTTTCAACTTTAGCATTTAAGAAAAAAAGAACGAAAAAAGAAGAAGCATACTCTCGTATTTGTCTTTCAAAGAAGTAAGACGCTCCTTCAGATAAGAACCGACAGTGAGGGCATTCTGTTGAAGCTTTTCCTTTTCTATTACATTGAGAACTGCAAGCCCAGCAGCAGTACATACAGGGTTGCCGCCGAACGTATTGAAATACATACGCTGAGTCAAAACCTTTGCAATCTCGGGAGTGGTGACCACAGCACCGAGTGGTATTCCGTTTCCAATGCCCTGTTTTTAAAACAATATATCAAACGTAACGTACGAAGAATATGTTTAAGATACACAAATTATCATATATCGACAATTGCAGAGTGAAGAAAATCTCGAAATAAAGTACTACCTTGGCCATGGTTACAATATCAGGAACAACTCCATGGGCCTCGAATCCCCAAAAGTGGGACCCAGTACGAGCG
This sequence comes from Erythranthe guttata, assembly GCF_000504015.1. The sequence goes on from NW_012192829.1 coordinate 847,957, forward strand.
AAACCTGATTGGACCTCATCGGCTATACAAAGCCCCCCTGCGTTTCTGACGGTGTTATAGACAGCTGGCAGATACCCAGGAGCCAATTCCAAAATCCCACCCACTCCCTGTAAAGATGCGATCTCATCAATATAAGAGACCGGGGAAAAAAAAAGTTGGAAAACATTTGATCAGACTGTACAAACTACGATGAGATAACGACCTGTATCGCTTCAGAAATGAAGGCAGCAACACGACCATGTGTTCCGTAAGTAATAATTTCATCAACATCTCTTGCGTACTTCAGTCCGTCAGATCCGAAGATGCCTCTGTACTCCTCCGGATTCTGTGCATGGTGAACTCCAGTCTGTTGCAAATAAATAGAAGCCAAACATGAAAAACAAAAAAGTCAAATGTATTACTTAATGGACAAATTCTTGGTTTCTGAAAAAAATTAAAATGGAACGGTCGGTAACTATTTTTCTTGAAAGACAACACTGCCTCGTTATTTTCTTGGTTCCTAGAGTGTTGAACAAGAGTACATATATATCAAGTACTCATGATACATTATGCGACAAAAGTATCGTTTAACTTTAAGCACAAACAGTTGTATGTGAACCTTCATATAACACCAACCGAATCATAAGATATTCATATATATACTAGTCAAAAGATCTTGAGATCGACAAGAAGGCGTGCTTTATAGATGTGATTATACCTGAACAACATTGAATTTGTAGTTACTTTGAGCAGTGGCGCCCATGGTGGCAGCTGCATTGCCATGATACCCGTTCCTAATTGCAATTACATCATTACACCCCGTGTACAATCGGGCCATCATCAACGCCAGCTCATTCGCCTCTGTCCCGGAATTTGTGAAGAAAACAACCTAAACCAAAAACCAAAAAAAAAAAATACATTTTAATTTCCGAAACACAATGAAAAAAAAATTGCTATGCTTTTTTTTTTTTGCTACTGGATTTTCTGCGTATAGATTACCTTGAGATCACCGGGGAATTTGGAAGCGAGAGCCTCGGCGAAATCGGCTATAGCAGGATTCAAGTACAAGATGGTGGAATGCTGCAAACGCTTGGTCTGATTAACAATGGCATCCACCACTTCAGGGTGGCAGTGGCCACAACCAACGGTGGCGATTCCACCAAATGCATCCAGATATCTCCGCCCCTTTTCGTCGAATAAATACTGCATCTTCCCATCCACCAAACTCAACTTCACAAAACACAAAACGACAAAAAAACAAAATTAAAAAAAATTACCAACACATGAAAAAAAATAAAGGATCACGAAAACGAATCAAAAGGCGAATCTCACTGGATTCTTAAAGAAATGGAAGACGGCGGGGCTGAGGAACTGCTGGCGTTTCCTGAGGATCTCCTCGGCGGAGGGACCGGTGTAGGGCGGAGGAGTGTAGTCGAAGGGGGGCATTTTGGGGATAACGGGCTCATTTTCCTGAACCGGTTGGGCGGCGAGAGTTGATTGCGATGCTGCAGAGGAGAAGCGACGGACGACGGATGCATTAGACGAAAATGCCCTCGGGAGGATTCTGTGAATCATCTTCATCTTCACCATGAAAAGGAACGAGATGAGAGAGAAAGTAGAGAGAGAGAGAGAGAGAGAGAGGTTGGTGAAGATGAAAATGATGAGATTCAGAGTATCGTTTGGGGGAAATCAATCAATAATATATAGTATGAATATACCGCATGTGCTACTCACGTGCCGGTATGGACTTCTACCTTTTTTAATCTAAACCAATCACTCGCTTAATTAAACTAATCCCATTAATTAATAAAATAAGTAAATAAATATATATATGGTTTTTATTTTATGAGTTCTATAAATAACATAAAATCTTAAATTAATAGGTAAAAGATTGAAGTTCTTTTTCGTTATGAGTCGTGAGAGACAGAATATTCGAAGAGATATAGATACGTACAGACAGGAAATTTATTTAGGATTAAATATCACATGATTGCCACCAAATCCTGTGTGCAATTTTCATACGTAACATTACGTCATACTACTATATATTATTGTCGTATAAGTAAGCCTAATTTTATTATATCCGATGGGCCAATTTAAGAATAGGCCCAATTAAATTAATTATTGGTGGGGAAGCCTAAATTATAACTAAATGGGCTTTTAAACCCCATTAATTAAATACCTTGCACCAAAAGGCGAATCCCTCGCCCCAAGGGCCCCCATCCCTTGGCCCGACAAGGATTGATGGAGGATGTAAATCATGGTAACTCAACGGCCCGTTAAGGTAGCGGACTCGGACCTGGTGCCCACAAGGAACCAACCCTCATTTGGAGTTGAAATTCGGCTGCCAGGATTCGATCCTAGGACCTTGCACCAACTTACCACATCCGGAACCAGTTGAGCTACACCCATGCGGGCCATTAATTAAATACCTAAACATAGTTAAAAAGAGTCCTAGTTTAAGTTCAACTCTTAATTACATATATAAATTAATATTGGAACTCGTGCTACGAACTCTACACGGATTTCCTAAAAATTACGGCACTAGCAAATCCCGTGCCCTTGCAAACTCCTCTTCCCAGCTTTCTCCGGACTCGCTCGCTCCTCCCGATAGAAGAAAACCAACTTGTTGAACGTGAGCAGACCCCGTTTTTGTGAAGGTGGCTCTCTTGGGGTTCTCAATGCGGGGGGGTGCCCATTACAATCGTCTCGGAGGCCAGGAACCTCCCCGCCACCCAATGCAGCACTATGGCTACCATATTGTTCACAATTAATCACAATTCTAGAGTGCACCTTACCTGCAGTCATATTCGTCGTTTTCGGACATCCTCCGAACTCTTCAAGTCACCTTACAATAAAGTTGTGCTAGATAGAAAAAAAAAATTGTATTTGTAATTTGCCAGTTTTAATATAATTTCGGTTCCTCATAAAAAAATTACATAATCTACACACATGGAAGTTTAAATATCTTGTAATAAATATTTCATTGTTGCACAAAAAAAAATTACTGAAAACACATGAGAATTAAGCGAATATAAGAAAGGATGGTAGATTAGAAATTCGAGGGGCCGGCATTTTTTATATTTTATATATTTTATATATTTGTTATGATGAATTGTGATACTTTAGAAGTGAAAATAGCATCACTCTAATTCTATCGACCTCTCTCTATCTGAAATATTTTATAAATTAGTACAATACAATACTCAATGAAATAATTAAGTACTAATTGCACACTCTACAATCTATTAAACGTGTTACACGTTTTCCTTGTCCGTTTATGAAGTATAAAAGCTAAAAAAGTCCCAAAAACACACAAACAACCCCATATAATAAAAGTTGTTTGATAGCATTTCTCTCCCATGCAATTCTCCTCACCATTACCTTTTCCTCTTGCTCTGTACAGCAATGCAGCAAAATCTCCGAACAAGAAGGATCCAATCGGTATATTCGATATCAAGATATTGTGATTGACTCCGAAATTATTCGTTCCGAATAACTCGGTAGTTGCTGCGACAGAAATCGATGAAATTGCACCGGTCGATATTCCTATGATTGCTGTGCTTATGTAGAGCGAAACCTGGCCGTACCCATTTATGATTAGCAACAAGAAAGCCCCGCACATCGGGGCCATCATGCCCCCCATCGCCGCCGCTCTTGAGATCGAGCGTTTGCTTCTGATGATTGAAAGAAAAAAAAAATAACAATGTTATATCTCATATTAGTTACGATTTTACTATAATTTGTATTACTCGAGAAAAATAAATTCAGATAAACTTAGGCCTCATAAAAATTGCATAATTGGGAATACACCCATCAACCAATATATTTCAGAACCAGATATTCAACCGACCCACAAAAATTGGGTCGATAATAATTTTTAAATTTGAGCAAAATTAGTTTGTTGGGTGGATTGGTTTTTAAGCTGGTAATAGATCGACACAATCCAGTCCCGACTCCCAACGCTAAATTAAATAGTGTTGGCGTATAGTTATTTTGGAATGGGACAACAAATTTAGATCTCTCCTTAAACGGCCTAACAAAATTGACTTTAATTTGGCATATATATAGATAGGTATAGAGGGTGTGGTGTGGAAGTACAACAGACATGCAAAAATTCAAATATTTGGCTGAATAAATTTATGGCCAACTAACTAACTACTTTCATCGTACATATTTTCATTAAAGCCTAGCTAACAATGTTGCTACTCATTATATGCTATAGTGTTTTAGTGTGTGGAGAAGATAGTCTCCAAATTCATAAGAAAATTAAAAATATATTTCCCCTATTTCGAATTTTCCATAAATTGGTTTTCGGTTTGATTCCACTTTGCACTCTTGAAATATATGGTATTTAATTTGGTACTATGCGAGTTTGAAATTTTTTAATAACACTCTGCACCTTTGAAATAAAATGCACCATGAATTGAATATTTAAAATTTAATAACGGTAACTTTTTTTTTCTAGGTGTCAGATGATAAATTAAATTACTATTTTATTCTACCCAACATAATTTCGAGCGTACACAGTGTGAAAAAACAAAAATCACGTTGAATTAGTAAAAAAAATTATCACTAACACTTAATAGTTTCGAAAGAATAGATGAATAAAAATAAATTTAATTTGACATTTAACATTCTGGAGAAAACTTCCACTAAAAAATATTAAAATTACTTTCCTTAGCTTTAGAAATTCATCCGGGGTACATTATGCATGATTCGTCATGTTTTAAGGATATAAAGTGTTAATAAGTATTTTTTGAGGGCGCAAAATGACAAATAACTATATTTTCAAGGGTCTAAAGTGAAATTAAGCCGTATGTTTTCAGAAATTTCCAGAATGTAATTTTGGTAGAGAGAGAGAGAGAGTCAGAGAGAGACTGACTGTGGAGCAAAGTAATCGAGAAGAGACGGCAGAAGACGGCCGAAGAAACTAAACGCAGAAGACAGCGACACTAGTGAAGAAACTCCGGCGGAGAACCCCCTCGACTCCGCAATCTGCGCTAGGTTATTCATATACACCAGTCCGATCGTCGCTCCGAACAAATACACCAAAAAATATATCCAGAAATCCACTCTCCTCACCATCACCTTCGCCGGAATCTCCCCTTCACCATCCTCTTTCTTCGCCGCCGCCACGTCATTCTCCGTCCCCGGAGCAGCGAACGCCAAACCCTCGATATCACCGTGCGCTACTCTAATCCGGCACTTGCGCTGCAACCTCTCCCCGATCATCTCCGCCACCGGCACAACCAACGGCAACGCCAGCATCGCGAGCACCCCCGCCAGAACCGCCGGCCCGGGCAGAAACAGCACCGAAAACGCCGCCGTGGAGCCCAAACTGGTGACCACGGCGAACAAACCCGTGAGGGTCGTAATCACGAACATGGCGAAGAACCCCGTCGTCAGATTCCTGGTTTTTCCGACTCCGACGTCCATGCACGCCAGCGGCGCCGCCGCCGCACAAACCGCCAGCGGCGCCACGGCGTTCAAGAAAAGAAACAACTTAGCTCTCTCGGCACTACTACTACTAATACTATCACCACCACCACCGCCGCCGCCACCGGCGACAACGTCGACTACGGCGGTGTAAACCATGGCGCTGAGACCCAAGTAGCTGGTGGACAAGCCGACGGCGATCTGGCGGTCGAGGGAGAAGTTTCTAATGGCGACGATGTTGCAGACGGTGTTTATCCAGCAAATACTGTTTCCGGCCAAGGCGGTGAGGAGGAACACGTGCCAGTACGACAGCGGAGCGATTTGGCCGGTGAGGAAGAGGAACTGGACGCCGTAGCCGACGAGGCCGAGGAGGGAGCCGATGAGGAGGACGAGCCAGAGAGGGAAGTGGGAGGCGGCGACGCCGGAGATCCAGCCGAGGAGTTTTCCGGCGTCGGAGGCGGAGGCGAGGTTGTTGAGCTGGAGCTGTGTAATCGAGAGGGTTCGCTTCAGCTCCGACGAGTACGCCGGGAAGTTTGAGTTGGTCCCGTTTATCGATTGAAGCCATATTGTTGCAACCAGGGTTAGCCATTGGAGAGCCATTTCTATATACTAATTAATCGAATATATTATATTGATATTAATACTGATATTGATACTGATTGTTGTTCATATGTGAATTTATATATGAATTAAATATAATGGCGGTAAGTTAGGTGGTGAGTTTATTGCCATGTTAAATGTATGTATTAATATTTTGAGGGCTATTTTCTTTTTTTTCTTTTTTAATTACTTTTCTTTTAAAAAATAAGAAGATTAAATTGGAAAAATTCTTTATTTTCAATTGTATTATGTTTCGATTTTTTTTTTACTAATTAAATACACATCTGTCGTAAATCGAAATCAACACTTTCGAGAAAAAAATATAATGCATGCATATATACCATGTATGTAAGAGATGTAATTATCTCTGCCCCTTAACTTTTTACATATATGCATGCATGCATACTATTATGTATGTATATTGATTGATGACCTCAATAGACACTCTGCATTACTCGGTGGGGAAGCCGGGAAGTTGGTGTAGGGCAAATTAAAGGGGGCCATGGCCTCCTCTTATTTTTTCTTTTTATTACTATATAAGCATATATAAAAGTTATTGTTTTTGTATTTAATTTTTCGAATAAAGTACTGCCAACTCTGTGGTAATGTCAATTTACGAAAAATCCCCTCATGTTTGGATAATTACAACCACCTCCCTTAACTATGAATAATCTTACACGTTCATTCTTGCGGTGCCAAATCTAGTGGAATATTATTCAGTTTGTACCCGTTTTACCCCATTCGAACTCCACATTTTAAAATAAGATGATCATAACATGTGTCTATTTTCTTGTAAATATCAGACTGTGATGCATCAGAAACTGTATTTTTGCACATAACTAGTACGTGTAAGAAAATTAATAGTTGAATATGTGGTTGTAATTATTAGTTTTTTTTCTTCATAATTTGATCTTATTTCAGAGAGTGGCCGTAATTTACCCTAATTTTTAAAATTTTAGTTTTAAGGACAAAATGCACTTCACCACCTTAAAAAATCAACCTTTTGCACTTTCCCCCCTGAAAATATACAAAAGAGACATTGCCCCTTCAAAATCCAAAATAGTGAGCACATTGCCCCATAATCAATTTTTGTACATAATTTAATATTTCAAACTACCTAAAACACACAATACACACAAATTCAAACATTATCAACTAACCCAATAATTCAAACTAATTACCCACTAAAGCTTTAGTCAATGTTCGAAAAATAAATAAAGACAAATAAAA
>NW_012192829.1:856245-874074 GCF_000504015.1 Erythranthe guttata
ATGGTTTTATTTGTCTTTATTTATTTTTCGAACATTGACTAAAGCTTTAGTGGGTAATTAGTTTGAATTATTAAATTGATAATGTTTGAATTTGTGTGTTGTGTGTTTTAGGTAGTTTGAAATATTAAATTATGTACAAAAATTGATTATGGGGCAATGTGCTCACTATTTTGGATTTTGAAGGGGCAATGTCTCTTTTGTATATTTTCAGGGGGGAAAGTGCAAAAAGTTGATTTTTTAAGGGGGTGAAGTGCATTTTGTCCTAGTTTTAATGAAGGGATGAAAAAATAAATAAATTTGTGGCTGTTAGCCAAGAATGCGGTGGAGATATTACAGCCACCACCTACTTTTGCCATTAAAAGGTGGTTGTGTTGAATTAAAACAAGAATTGTAGTTAGGGTTTGTAAACATTAGGATTGGCTAATTTAATAAGAACTTGACATCCACATAAAACAAACCCCCCTACGGTCCCTCTCTGCTGCAGTTTGCTGTGCCATCAATTAAGCCAAACTATTTTGCACTATGTATGTAATGTGACATATATTAATTAGTATTTATTTTTATTGATTAATGAATTATTTAGTTCTTGAAATAAATTCAAGGCTAATAATTAATAAGGCATTACAATTATTAATCAAAATGTCATACACAATACAAGACGATGAATATTTTTTTGTCCAAAGTCACGATTAATATAAAATTGGAAGACGATAAATTAGTATTAATATTTTGATATTGGGACTTTTTAGATATAATATAATAAATTGAGACTTTTTGGTGATAAAAGTTTTCAAAGAGGACTTTTTTGTAATTCCCTTAAATCTACATTTTTAGGTTTTTTTTTTTGGTCCATTAGATTCAACCCCCTTAGTCTTACAAATAATAGGGGTAGATCCAAACTCAAATTTGTCATTTAGATAAAAACCCATATTTTTCTAAATTCCATCAGTACCCTCAATCAAAATCCCACAAATCCCGTTACTTACCTTTTGAAATGATATCAAATTCGGCCCTATTTTCCCGTTAAAACCACTATATAACGGACAACCGTATTATTCAACCACATAGTATATTAATAATTTCAATATAGTACATTAATCTGTTATGATAGTATATTACGGTTATAGTAGTGGTATGAAATTGTGTTACAAACAATATACCACTGAAATGACAAGAACATTTAGAACAAAACCAACGTAAAGTAATTCCAACATAACCAATAAAATACTTAAAACACATCATAACACAATCAAACCAATATGTCGAGTTAAAAAACTCTAGTACATTAATAATCTCATAATAGTATAATAAAGTGATAATTGTAGTATCATACGGTATTCATAATAGTATACTACTGTATTACAATGGTTTAAGACTTAACTGAAGTTACCGAGCCATTACATCGTAAACACGACATTAATTAAACATATCAAATCTTAGGGTGGTTTGGAAAATAACAACCATCGGAATCATTTGAATTCATTGAGTTTATGTCCTCGTCGCTATCATCAGGAATGCAATCGACTTCTTCTTCGAACAACTGCACAAAGCCTACATTCAATGCCTCACTTCCAGTGGCATCAACGGCTCCAACTAGTTCACCCCCACCCCCTGTTCCATCATCATCAGAAATAACAACTTCAGCATCATATGAACTTAAAAAATGCAGAATACAAATAATTGATTAAATAGACTACCAAATACATTCCAATGTACTACCGAATACATTAAAATCGACTGCTGTAAACAAACAAAACAACTATCAGTCAGTTTCAACTTCATCAACTCGACCACACCAAATATTTATTTCGATTACTGCGCAAACCAACTACGACACTCATATAAAACAACTCTGGTCCGACTGCGTGAACCATCCTCTGGCAACTATGTGAATCCTCTTCCAAACAAACATCATCAGACAAAATAAGGATGTATATGTGACGACGTAATTTTTTTAAAAAACGATCTACTTTACTACCAATAGAATCAACGTATCAACACAAATCTTATAATGTCTAACCACCATAACACAACAACCCCTGCACAAGACAGCGAAAAAAAAAACGAAAAAAAAATTGTTCATACTCGCTTAACGACGGACAACGATGAAACGCTCAGATCCGAAACTACTTCCACGCCGGTGAAAAATTCTTCAAAGCCGATTGTACACGATTTGATAATAACGAAACCGCCAATATACTCACGTAATTTTATTCCGTGATTTTAGGCAACTTATCAACAATCTCATATCACGTAGTTAAGGAAATAAATGCCGTTCAAAAATAAAACAGGGGTATTAAAGGGAAATTATATAATATATCGTGACAAGTTGGCATATTTGGGTGTATCTCAAAAAGAGGAAAATCAAATGGATCTATCTCATTAGAAAATCTCAAAAAGGGGGTTATCCCTAATAAATCTTTTTTTTTTTGTTTTTACAATCTCCCTTCTTCTTAATACATGATCTAACTAATTAATAATACTAGGGTTTACATGATCCAAGGTAGAGTCAATTAGATTTTGTTCGGTTAAGTATTAATTGACTAAATATCACGAGCTCTCAATAATATTTGTTTTAAATAGAACTAGTCGTGGCTCTTTCTTTATACAATTAAATTTTAGGTGGTTACCACAAGAAATAAACATTACATTTAATATCACATTGCATTTCGAAATACAATAAATCATACACAATGCAAAAGAATATAGTTTTTTCGTACCCTCGAAATTATGCGAGAGAGCAAAAGAAAAGGGTGCAAAATATTATTAACTTTTTTTGAGGGTGCAAATAATAAATACTACATTTTAAAGGTGCAAAGTGAAATTAAACCAATACATATATCATGGTTGGAGTAGCCGAGTAAGTGCTGAAAAAACAGTTATTAACTAAAATAGTTTAGCAAGCAAATCATTCATTTCTAACCTTACATGGTTGAAAGTCAACAAAATTATATGAGTAAATTCCAGTTTCTTTCTTGTACTTTGATTCGATATCACTTTGCCCCTTCTACTCTCGATTGCATTAATTTGACTACTATATTTGAAAATTTGTTCCAATGTGGCATTTGTTGTTAGTTTTCAGACCTTTGACCTTAACACCATTTGATCTAAGTTCGAAAATTACAAAAAAACCACCCCTCCCAGATTAAATAATTATTAATTTTTTTTAAATAAAAAATGAACTGTTGCCGACGTTGTGGACTATGTTTTCTCGTTGTCTTGAATTTTTTATTATCTTATTTTTTGTTTTTTGTAATATTTTTTTTTACTTTTTTCTTAATAATTATTTAAGCTGGGAGATGTCGCGTTTTTGTAATTTCAGAGCTTAGATCAAACATTGGAAATGTCGAACGTCTGACAACTAGCAGTGAGGGCTACATTGAGACAATTTTTCAAGTGCAAGAGGACAAATTGATGCAATCAAGAGTAGAAGGGGTAAAGAGATACCGACCCAAAGTAGAAAGGGGAAAGTGGAATTTACCCAAATTATATTTATGGGCTTTTAGCTAATTAAAAAAGAACAAAAAAAGAAAAAAGAAAAAAAGGAAAATCAAATTGGGAGTCCGAATAAAACGGGACCCGGAAAATGAAAAATGGGTCGGAGGTTTTACTTTATCTTCTTCTCCGCCCTCAAAGCCTGCATCTCCTCTTCCTCTATCTGTTAACTCTCAGCTCTCAAACCCTATAAGCTGAGAGCTTTCTCTCTCTACACCCTTCTGCTACTCATCCTTTCTCTCTCCTCCAATTGAAGGATATATATACACACAGAGAGGAAGATACACAGATAAAATGAACTCATCACTTCTCTTAACAACCAATCCACGTTTTCCCCACCCCAATTTTACCTTACTCACCCCCTTTCCACCCCTCATCGCTCTCCGTCCTTCCTCCGTCCATCTCCGCCGCCGCCGTTTAGATATCTCCAGTTCGCTTTCCGACCGACCATCGGCCGCCGCCGTCAAACCCGATGTTTTTGGAGATAAGAAGGAGCTCACGGGCGTCCAGTCACTCGTGGATGCCATGTCACCTCCCGTTCGAATTGCGAGCTCTGCTTTAATCGTTGCTGCTGCGGTTGCTGCTGGATATGGACTAGGGTTGCGGTTCGGTGGGTCCCGCAATGTTGCCATTGGTGGGGCCGTGGCGGTTGGTGCTGCCGGCGCCGGAGCTGCCTATGCGCTGAATTCTTGTGTGCCGGAGGTTGCGGCGGCTAGTCTGCACAATTATGTAGTGGAGTGTGGCGATCCTGGTGCTGTCAAGAAGGAAGATATTGAAGCCATTGCTAACAGGTAATTTTTTAATTTTCTATTTGCGTTTTCTCTGTAAATTTCTTTGATGGTTTATTATATAATTTTGCTTGTAGAATTATTGCACAATGCTCGCCTGCATGCTGATTGGAAATGATTTTATGTTCTTTGTTATGGTGGATAATGATGAGTATCGGTTTTCAATTTTGTAATTGTAATTTGGTGTGTAACCTGTGGTATCTATTAATAATTACTTTATAAAATTAAGACGGAAGTAATTGTGGATCCAACTCCAGTGGTGACTTGGTTTTGTTTACTGAAAAGAATTCTCATATGACCCTTTATACAAAACCAAATGAATTGAAAGGAATATACTGAGTTGTGTGTTATGTAATCTTCCCAAACACATGGACAAGTAAGGAGTTTTGGATGTTCCGTGCTCCTTGGTTGACACTTGATATAAACAGGAAATGCAGATGATTTATAGTCTTTAATACTTACAAGGTGGTATGTGTGTTTGATTGGGAACCGTTAGAACAGTAGAAATGCGGCAAACAAATGTAGTGATCAGATGTTGTGTCGGATGAAAGCAATTTATCGTAAATGAATATAAAATGCAATTCTATTTCCTTCTTCATTTTTATGCTGATATTTGAAAGAACCCGTATTCTAGCTCTTCGTAGACAACACTATCAGTACTACGTAACCGTAACTGACAAACTAAGAGGGACGAGATTCTCCTTCTTGGAAAACCTTGACCTGTAATATGCCTGTTTTTATATTTGTTATATGCCTGTTTTTATATTTGTTATTTCTCTCCTCTTGCCCCTGCGCTTTATCATCCTCTTATCATGTGTTTGGAAATGCTATTTGTCATTTTCAGTCTTCATATTTTTCGTGTAATATTCCAGATATGGTGTTAGCAAACAGGATGAGGCATTCAATGCGGAGCTTTCTGATATTTATTGCCGGTAAAAACAAATTATTATGCTTAAAAGAGCTGTGTATTTGTGGATATAAATAACTTATTGCTCTTGCATTTTTAGTTTTGTATCTGCTATCCTTCCTTCTGTGAGTGAAGATCTCAGAGGTGATGAAGTTGACGCTATTATTAAGTTCAAAAACTCGTTGGGTATTGATGACCCGGATGCGGCAAATATGCACATGGAGGTACTATTTCATCTAGTGCTTCATTTTACAGCAATAAATAATAGAGTGCTGTGATTTGATGAGTAAACAAAGATAAATTCGTTCATGTTTTCAATGAAAAATTTCTCAGATTGGCAGGCGAATTTTCAGACAAAGACTTGAAACTGGGGATCGGGAAGCTGATATGGAGCAACGGCGGGTATGTTGTTCTGTGATCATTCGAACATGATATATTAGGTTTGATACCTTTGAACTTACGAAGATATGGAGCTTGATCATTTCTGATGTTTCAGTGCAGGCATTTCAGAAGCTGATATATGTCTCAACTCTTGTGTTTGGAGAAGCAGCATCTGAATTCTTGTTACCTTGGAAACGTGTCTTCAAGTATACCGATTCTCAGGTAATTAGGCATTGCAAATATTTTCAACTGAATGTATTTCCCTATATTAATTTAGTGAGTTCCAGAATTTGTCACTTCAGTTTCTTTTTGGATTAAAAAATCAGTGTGATGTAGATTTTCTGCCACTGTAGGTTTATATTTTTTCCTAATTGCCTTATGTCATTAGGTCGAGGTTGCTGTCAGGGACAATGCACAAAGGTTATATGCCATCAAGCTTGAATCAATTTCCCAAGGTAGCCAGTACATCTCATTTTGTTGTGAATATCATGAGGTCCTGGTGATGTCATCTTCTGATTAGAGATTTATTTTTTAAATTTCTTCGTAATAGTTAACCATCACTGACCTTGTTCTCTCCTATATCTTTACTTTTCTTGTCTTTCTACATTACAATTAAGTAAGTAATTATGAATAATAAGCATCTTCAGAAGTATGTCATTCCTCTGTCTTACTTTTACATTTTAACTTTTAGGCCTTTTGAAGGTTGGGGCAAATATCTTAAATTCTCTGCTTTTACGGTAGATCTATATGTTATCGATGTATGCCTTACCCATTCTGGTCACTTTTTTTTTTTTTTTTTACCTTTTCTCCTCATTTAGCTTTATCAGGTTTATACTTGGATTATATTTGTTACTACGCTACACACTAAACTAATGAGTGTTAACTAAGAATGCATCATTAATGTGGCTGTAATTTTTTTCCAGATGTTGATGTTAGCCAGCTGATCAGCCTTAGGGAAGCACAACGCCTTTATCGACTTTCTGATGAGGTATTGTCTTCAAGTTATTATTAATATCTTTAAGCACATATCCCAAGTTGCCCAATAATATATGAGAATATCCGACTAATGAACAATAATGTACTCATTTATGCAATTTTGACATGTCATAGTGGTGTATTATAAAAATTTAGAAGTCAAATATGATTGATACATCTATCTGCTCCCAGTACTAGCTTGTTCGTTTCCTTTTGCAGCTTGCTGAAGACATGTTTAGGGAGCATACAAGAAAACTTGTGGAGCAAAATATATCAGCAGCTCTTACTGTATTGAAGTCCAGAACGAAAGCAGTGTATGAACAATATTATACAATATACCTGAAATCATATAGATCTGCTACAATTATTAGTCTGAATTTTTTTTCCTTAGTAAGTTCAGAAAACAAGGAGCATGGTATGTTCTGAATTTTTTCATGGCTAGTCTGATATTTCCTGTCCGAAAGTAATCCAAACAATTATTGGGATGAATTGCAGTCCAAACATGTTTATTATTGATTGAGACATCCAATTATATATTAAATAACTCATCTGAAGAGAGGTAAAACAGAAATTATATATGCAAACACTAAAGAAGTAGTGTGTTGCTTGTAAAAAAGTTTCTTATATATTTTAGAAATTTTGGGCCTAGTTTCATGTGGTTATGTATTTCACTCCTGACGAGTGACCTTTGTCTTAATGTACATTCCTGTTTATTGCAAAGACTTGGTAATGCAGTTACTGAATAATATTACATTCTAGTATATTTATTGCCTAACGAGATGTGTATATTTAACAGGCAACCTGTGATTGAAGAGGTTGATAAGATACTGTCTTTTAATAGCCTGCTAATTTCACTTAAAAACCATCCTGATGCCAGTCGCTTTGCTCGGGGGGTTGGGCCTATATCTTTGATAGGTTTGTCTGAACAAATTTTCATTCTTGTTTTTCAAGACCATAGTTTGCATGTCGATCGGGTTTTCTTTTTGATTATGTTAGTATTTTCTAATATTCTTTTGTGCAATTTTATCTTATAATGTGGTGTTCATTATATAATTTTTTTAGCTTGAGATGATTCATGTTTTTGGATCAGGCGGGGACTATGATGGTGATAGAAAGATAGATGACTTGAAGCTTCTATACAAAGCATATGTGACAGATGCTTTATCCAGCGGTCGCATGGAAGAAAAAAAGGTTCCTATTGAATAATATCGAAAGTGCTGTTTACTTTTCATTGTACAACATGGTATGCATACAGTATGCATTTCTTATGCAGCTGTCTGCTGTTACAAATTTTTGCTGACAAAATCTATAGTTTTATTCAATGTTCCAAGTAGTAGACATATACTTGTGTTAATCTTTTCCTTTTCATTTTTAATTAAATTCTTTATCTACCTGCTGTTGACTTTCGTCTTTCTGTTCTTATTGCAGCTCGCTGCACTGAATCAATTGAGGAATGTATTTGGCTTAGGGAAACGAGAAGCAGAGACAATTGCGATGGATGTTACCTCTCAAGTGTATCGCAGACGTCTTCAGCAGGCAGTATCTAGTGGTGATTTGTTAAATGCGGATAGTAAAGCAGCCTATCTTCAGAATTTATGCGAAGAGCTGCATTTTGATCCGGAGAAAGCCATAGAAATTCATGAAGGTTTAATTTTATACTTAAAAACTTTTTTTTTATCCATAGAAGGCATAAGTTTTGATCATGGTACTATTTTGCGACATAGATCTTCATGGCCCACATGGCTCACATATGTAAACTGGCTTCACATTTATTTTTGTTTGCAATTTGTTTGTTAAAGAATTTATGTTCGCAATGTTTAGATATTTATCGGAGGAAACTTCAGCAACTGGTAGCTGCTAAAGGTGAACTCAGTGACGAGGATGTGAAAACCTTGGAACAGATACAGATTATGTTCTGCATTCGAAAGCAAACTGTTGAAGCAGCTCATGCTGATATCTGTGGCAGTTTGTTCGAGAAGGTAATTCACTGAACTTCTTCCAATATATTTTGCTTACAAGGAGGTTGACTATACAAGATTTTCATCGTGTCTGTAAGTTCAGATTTGGATTTCTTTTTTCTGTGTATATGCATGCATTATAATTGAATAGTAAAAGATGGTATAATACAAATCTATAAAGCAACTTTAGACCAAAGTACTTGGGTAACTTCACAATTTGAAGTAATTAACGTCAACGGTCTCATAATGCAATCTATACAGCAATCCTCATATGTCAGAAGTGTGCTTACCGGCGATAATTATTTTAATGGTGATCAAATTACTTAAACAGGTGGTCAAGGAAGCAATTGCTGCAGGTGTTGATGGGTATGATGCAGAGATTAAGAAGTCTGTCCGAAAGGCTGCCTTTGGATTGCGCTTGACCAGGGACGTTGCAATTTCAATTGCTAGTAAAGCAGTAAGTATCAATGAACTATGTTTTGCTGCAATTTCATATCACAACATAGTTTCAGTTCTCTCAGAAAGTTAAACCGAGTGTCTATTTCTTTTTGAAGGTTCGCAAGATTTTCATCAGCTATATCCAACGTGCAAGGGCAGCTGGCAGCCGCACAGAATCCGCAAAAGAACTCAAAAAGATGATAGCTTTCAACAACTTGGTCGTCACTGAATTAGTAGCAGATATCAAAGCTGACTCAGCAGATTCTCCTCCACCCGAAGAGCCATCCACCAAGATCGAAAAAGAAGAAGTGAAAATAGAGGAAGATGAGGACTGGGAATCCATACAATCGCTCCGCAAATCTCGGCCCAATAAGGCTACTACAGCAAAATCGGGGCAGAAGGAGATCAATCTCAAAGACGACCTTCCAGAAAGAGATAGAGCTGATCTTTACAAGACATACTTGCTATTTTGTCTAACTGGTGAAGTTACAAGAATACCCTTCGGTGCACAAATCACCACGAAGAAGGATGATTCCGAATACGCCTTCTTGAACCAACTCGGCGGCATACTTGGTTTGACCGACAAAGAGATTGTCGAAGTTCACAGGGGTTTAGCCGAACAGGCTTTCAGACAAGAAGCTGAGGTTATCTTGGCTGATGGGCAGTTGACCAAAAGTAGGATCGAGCAACTCAATGAGCTGCAGAAGAACGTCGGATTGCCACCTCAGTACTCGCAGAAGATCATTAAAAACATAACCACCTCGAAATTGTCGGCGGCTCTCGAAACTGCCGCCGGTCGTGGGAGGCTCAGCATAAAGGAAATTAGAGAGCTGAAAGAAAACGGAATCGAAGTGGAGAACATGGTCTCTGCCAGTTTACGAGAGAATCTCTTCAAAAAGACGGTCGATGACATTTTCTCGTCCGGTACTGGGGAGTTCGACGAGGAGGAAGTGTATCACAAAATCCCCCAAGATCTCAATATCGATGCTGACAAGGCGAAAGGGGTTGTCCACGAACTCGCTCGTACTAGGTTATCAAACTCGCTCATTCAGGCAGTGGCATTACTAAGACAGAGAAACCAAAAAGGGGTGGTAAGTATAAGTAGCGACTATTTTTCGAAATCCGTAATTAACAAATCCATTGAGTTAGAAAATGTGTTTTTTTGTGTTGTTGTAGGTGAATTCGCTGAACGACTTGTTAGCGTGCGATAAGGCGGTGCCCTCGAAGCCATTGTCATGGGAGGTGCAAGAGGAACTGGCTGATTTGTTCTTAGTGTACCTGAAAAGCGATCAAGCGGCTGAAAAAGTTGCGAGAGTACAGTATCTACTGAGCATCAACGATGCAGCAGCAGAAGCTTTAAGAAACGCGAAAGATAATGGATTGCCGAATGGAGCTAAAGCTGAGGAAGAGTTTGTATTTTGAACTGAAACTTTTTTGGTTAGACTTTTGATTAGTATGCCTCTTATTTTAGCTTTAAATTTGAGAAATATAATAATGCTTTAAATGTTTGTACCAATTTTGTTGAGCAGAATGATTTTGAGTGAAATTCTTTGTATCCATAGCTTTTTTTGTGCCAATAATAGCATTTGGGAAAAAATAATTTTGTCACTATTAAGGCTTGTTAATGAACTACCCCACACCACTGAACTGAAATTATTTATTTATTTCTTTTATTTTAAATTCTTCAGGGTTATAATAAATTATAAAATACTTTTAGATTAATAATTTTTTCGATTAGTTACAAATTAGCCTCTATTGATAGTCACCTTTTGTTTTTAGGGTGGATTATTGAAATTTGAATGTCAAATTCAAGAATTTAATCAGTTTGAATATATATTTTTTAATTTTTTAAAATATTAAAAATATTTTTGATTTAACCGTTACCGAACTGAAGAAAATCAAATTAATTCAGTCAAAAACTGTACCGAACCAAGTAATTTGGTTCGGTAAACAGTAAAAAAAATTGGATGTACCATAAAAAATTTCGAAGTACCAAAATTTTGGTTTTACCGAAATTCCGGTACGGTATTAGCGAATGAACACCCCCAGCTGATTCCTCACCAACTAATATTATATTTTCTTGAAATCTACATGTGAATGTGGATTTTGTTGACTTTTTTTGTGTTATAAGCTCTCAGAAATATACCATATTCTAGAAAATACTGTAGCAACTATTATTTTAACAGGTATTAGAAGTTTCTGGAGTTTGGGGGAATTCACAAAAAACTAGTAATATTATTGGATAGGTAAAAAGTATCCACTACTACAACACTCAGATTCTTGTCAATTTTTTGTTCACATTGATTTATGTCTTGTCATCAATAATTGTCAAACCACTTACATAATTAAATGACTATTAGTGTAAGTTTCTATCATTATGATAATCATAAATTAAAGGGTAAATTACAATCACCTCCCTGAGGTAAAGTCTATTTACGAAAACCCTCTTCATTTTTAAGAAATTACATCCAACTTCCTGTACTCTGTAAATTTCTTACATCCACCCCTACAAAAGGGTGTTAGTGTAAGAAATCTACACATTGCAGGGCTGTTGATGTAATTTGAAAAAAATGAGGGATTTTTTTCGTAAATTCATCTTACCTGAGAGGGCTGTTGATGTAATTTGAAAAAAATGAGGGATTTTTTTCGTAAATTCATCTTACCTGAGAGGGCGGTTGTAATTAACCCTAAATTAGTGAACATTACCTAATAAAGGGTTCTGTATAGTAATCTATTTTTGGTTGAATTTCATCCAATTAAGTTTGACTATGACTTAATTTGGGCATACAACAAATGTCAACTAGTGTATGCCTCTGTGTGTGTGCATGCAATCTATAAATTCCAGTTATATTGCAGCTCCTCATAAGCATAAACACCTCAATACAAAAATTTATCTAGTGTTCTAATTGCATTAATAATAATTAAAAAAATTCCCCGAAAAACCATGGCAAAAACGAAGTTCATGAATTACGCGATCTCGATTACTCTATGCCTCGAGATGATTTTGATTGCCACGTCGGCGCAGTTGTCGGCGAACCACTACTCTACGTCTTGCCCGAAAGCTCTTACCACCATCAAAACAACTGTCTTGAAGACCCTTCTCAAGGACCGTCGTATGGGAGCGTCTCTGCTTCGCCTTCATTTCCACGATTGCTTCGTCAATGTATACACTCTCTCTCTCTAAAACACATTGATAACTAAAGCATCAAATTGCATGCATGCATGCATGCAATTAATAATATTAATAGTATTAATTAATTAATGATATATATGAAACAGGGGTGTGATGCATCAGTTCTGCTAGATGACACTTCAAGTATGATAGGAGAGAAAACAGCAGCTCCGAATAACAACTCGTTGAGGGGTTTCGAAGTGATCGATTCCATTAAGTCCCAACTCGAAACCATCTGCCCCGGAGTTGTTTCTTGCGCGGATATCCTAGCTGTTTCTGCCCGCGATTCCGTTGTTGCCGTAAGCTGCCGTTAATTAATTTAATTAACTACTACTTTTAATAAAATTAGCCCAATTAATAAATTTGCTGCACTGATTAATTAATCAGGTAGGTGGACCTTCATGGGGTGTTCAGCTGGGAAGACGGGACTCGACTACAGCGAGTATTGATTCCGCAAACACGGATATTCCGTCGCCGACGCTCGATCTGCCCGAACTTATTTCCGCCTTCTCAAACAAAGGCTTTACACCAAAAGAAATGGTTGCACTTTCAGGTATATAATAACAAAAGATCCCAAATAATAACAATTATAATAAATGTCAGCTTCAGTTTTTGAATACCGTTTCGACTTTAAACGTGATTTTGACTATTTTTCGGTCTTAATTTGAAAAGACACGAAATTTATAGTTCTTTAAGTTAGTAATTTAATTAATTAGTTCAACTTGAATCATCAAGATTGGATGTCGGCTAAGAACGATATGCATGAATGCGTCCATAACTATAATCTTTTGAGTTATTTAAAATTCATAATGCAATTTGTTACCAGACATCCAATCTAACTGACTCAAGTTGGATTAGAAAGCTGACTCAATGAGCTGTAACTTCCGTGCTTTGAATTTTGCCAGAATCAAACTAGAAAATGGTCAAAATCACGTTTGAAGTCAAAACGATATTAGTAAAGCTGACTCAAGTTGGATGGATTAGAAAGATGAATCAAAGAACTACAACTTCCGTGTTTTGAATTTTTCCAGAATCAGACTAGAAAATGGTCAAAATCACGTTTGAAGTCAAAACGGATATTAATAAAATTGAAACGACAGTTAACATTTCAGTTTCTTAAATTTAAATATGGAACAGGTGCTCACACAATAGGGCAAGCGAGATGCGTCGTGTTTCGCGAGCGCATCTACAACAACGAAACCAACGACAACATACCGGCCTCGTTCGCCACGTCACTCAAATCAAACTGTCCACTCACCGGCGGCGACGACAATCTCTCCCCGCTCGACGCCACGTCATCTCTCTCGTTCGACACCGCGTATTTCAAGAATCTAGTCAGCAACAAAGGCCTACTGCACTCCGACCAGCAGCTCTTCGGCGGTGGTGGTGCTACTACTAGTACAGATTCTCTGGTGAGCGGTTACGCAAATAATCCACCGGCATTCTTCTCCGATTTTGCAAGTGCCATGATCAAGATGGGGAACCTCAGCCCACTTACAGGAACCAACGGTCAGATCAGAAGCAACTGCAGAAAGATTAATTAAATCGTATACGATACGAAACTAATTATTAAGCGTTGTTTTTCGTAATAAAATTAAATAATCCAAATAAATATTGCAGGAATCATAAATCAATAGTTTGTAGTTTATTTACTAGCTATAATGTGTGGATTTTCTGTTCTTCCCTTTTGCATGTTGAAATATATCATTTTTCAGTGAATTCAGAATGTTTATTTGTGTTACATAGATTAATTTTGACGTAATTAATTCTTTCATACACCAGTCGTATTTGCGTTCGAAAATTCATATCAATTCATAGAAAAATCAGATGATGATTTCGTAAATTGGGTTTTCCCAAAATTTCAAGATCCATTAAAATTATGGTTTAACTCGTTTTCGTTGTTTTTTTGTAAATTTCTGTTGTTCCCATTTTTTAGTTATGATTGTTTATTTTCATTTTGGGTATATATATCCTATGTTTTATTGTACATTAATTTAGCTAATTAGTGTAATCATTTGCTTGTCAATTTCATTTTGGCCCTTATAAAGTCCTTGTAGGACATTGGTTTAGTTTCTATATATATAATTAAGGGGTAATATGCAATGAGCCCCTCAAACGAAACCTAATTTGAACTAAATGACAAGTTCAAATTCATTTTTTAAATTAAATCCTTAATTTGAAATAATATATGAGCAACATCCCTAATTTTTTTTATTCTCTATCTTGTCCTTATACCCTAAATTATATAACCTACATACTCACGGTTCTCCAATTCAGATTTATTTCGTTCTTTTGGTTTCTCTCACGTTTTCTCTCTCCCTCCCTCTCTCACACGTTCTCTTATCTCTTTTTTCACTCTCGTTTTTTTTTCTCCATCTCTCTATCTCACCTCTCTATCTCCATATCTCTCTTTTGCTAATTAATTTAGTAATATTCGAAGCCAAGGGTTGTGGTGGAGGAGGAGGCGGTTGCGGGGGCTGTTGTAGAGGAGGCGGCGGCGGCGGGCTGTGTTTTGAGATGGCAGCGAGGTGTTGTGGGCGGCGACAGGGGCTGGGGTGGAGCAGGCGGCGGCGACGGGCTGTGGTGGTTGAGATGGCGGCGAGGTGTTGTGGGCGGCGGCGGGGGGCTGGGGTGGAGGAGGCGGCGGCGGCGGGCTGTGGTGGTTGAGATGGCGGCGAGGTGTTGTGGGCGGCGGCGGGGCTGTGGTGGAGGAGTCAGCGCCGGTGGGTTGTGGTTGTCGAGATGGCGGCCGACTGTGGTGGTCGAGATGGCGGCGAGGATGTGGTTATGGTAGAGATTCGATCTTGATCTTCAAGAGATTTTGCTTGATTTGGGTTCAAAATCGTAAATCTAGATTTTCCCAAAGTTGGTAGGTTACGGTTGCGACGGCTGCTAATGTTGGCTGCTAGGGTTTGACGTTGACGGCTAGGGTTGACAAGGATTGTGTGGTGGCTAGAGTTTGGTAGTACACCGTAGTAGACCATAGTACACCGTAGTATACCATAGTCTACTATAGTATTACAACAAATAAAATATATATATATATATATATATATATATATATATATATATATATATATATATATATATATATATATATATATATATATATATATATATATATATATATATATATATATATATATATATATATATATATATATATATATATATATATATATATATATATATTGAATTAACAAAAAGGAAAAACAAGTTTTGTTTTGTAATTTTTAATAATATTGTAGAAAAAAAGTTTTTTTTAATAATAGTGTAGAAACGATAATACACCATAGTATACTATAGTATTTTTGAAATCTGCTGAATTATTTAACAAAAAGAAAAAAAATCGTAATTTTCAAAAAAAAAATTATAAATAAGAAAAAAATTGTTTATAATAATATAAAAAATGCAGAGTGTAAATTGAAAAAATAAAGATGAGTGAAATGGCATTTTCATAATGAATTTAATAAAGAATGCGAAGCAAATGTTTAGTTGAGCTTGTCATTTAGTTCTAATTAGTTTTATCACTAGAGACCTATATCTTAAGACCCCTATAATTAATGTAAAATTTGGCACTTAATCATAGGTTTTAAACCTATGAAACTCCAACAACCTGATGAACTGCCCATAACTAATACTCCCTCCGTTCCTTTATAACTGTCGTTTTTAGCTTGTGCACAAGGATTAAGAATCTCAATAAATGTTGTTTAATTTTAGAAAAATATATGTTCTTATACTAAAATGCCCTTGCCAGTAATTAATGTGAGAGAGTGTTGGAGATAGTTAATAAGGGTAAAATTGATAATTACACAATTAATGCAGTATTGGAAATGTAAAGTGACAGATAATATGAAAAAAAAATATTTTAAAAAAGAGACAGTTATTATGGAACAGAGGGAGTAATTAATTAAGCATCAGTTTTCATGTTATTGTCTCATAGGAAAAATAAGACCTTTCTTGATTTTTTTCCACAAATTAATAATTAACTAAAATACAATAATAGTTGGTAATATTGTTAATTTACTGTTGCATCTTCCAATAATGGAGGGGATTAGGAATTAGGTGTTGACAATATTGCGTTATGGATAACGAGACGAGGATTGGTTGATGGGATTTGGTAACACAATATAATTTTCATTTATTTATTTATTTGTTAATTAGGAGTTAAGATTAATTATTCTAAATTATTAAATTTTCTAGATGTTTGACTTGTCAGTCTGTATTGAATCAAGGCATCGACTAAGTCATGGGATTGACATAGTACAATATATAAATTATAATACTAATGATTTCATATTTTAATTACCTAATTATTGACTATGTGGCTTATTAATGTTTTTCTTAATTAAATTGTACATCAATTAGTTATAACTAAGCTATATAAAAAACAGTATATTCTTCAATTAAGTTTGCTGTTTGACAAGGTCCATATATCAATTACACCTACATGGCAACATATATTGTTTCAATATATTAATATATTAGATCTTGTATTGAATCTATTAAAATTTGGTATTACATGTTTGATATGCCTAATTGGCCCAACCCAATGGGCCTACAAATTATTTACCTACTGGGCCACGAGCCCAATATCGAAGACTACTATCACTGAGGCCCAATCACCTTCAAGCAAGGTTTGGGCCCGACAATCTCAACTAAGCTATAAATACACATTTGAACTCATTCCATAAGGTACGTCCAATTAACTGAGCAATACTACAATACGTATTATCTGGACTATTTCTATGATCAGCACGTCTGACTTGAGCGTCGGAGGGGTTTCCGCCGGATCAACCCCCGGCTTAGTTCATGTGTTCTATGATCGCAGGTACCTCAGGATCATCAAGTTGTCAAGCTACTGATCTGCTTTGCTCTCCCAGTTCATTTTCTACACCACCCCAGGTGATCTAAGTAATTAGCATCATCATTTTGGCGCCTTCTGTGGGAACGATGCAAACCAGATCACGTAGCCAACAAGATCCTCCTAAGGCGTCTGCTCGGAGAGAAAATGACACAGCTAACGACCTCCCACCTCGTGGAGGCTCTGGCTTGCCACCTCCTCCACGTCCGATGGATCCGCCTCGCGAGGTTCAGGTGATCCCCCCTCGGGACCCACCACTCGCCGATCCACCACTCCCTGCACCTCGAATGGTTCAAATAACTGAGGATGCGCTTCAACGCATGATAGCAGAAGGTTCAACTCGCGCTGCCACAGAGGCCGTGACCCAATATATCGCTACAATGGGAGTAAATGCTCCCAACGCGATACCAGCACCTGCTCCACATGCCCCCAAAATATTTCGCTCGCCAAGGGTTATCGACTCCCTGGGGGCTTACATCTGCCCCCAAAACATTTCGCTCGCCAAGGGTTATCGACTCCCTGGGGGTATACAGTGCCCCCAAAACATTTCGCTCGCCAAGGGTTATCGACTCCCTGGGGGTTTACATCTGCCCCCAAAATATTCCGTTCGCCAAGGGTTATCGACTCCCTGGGGGTTTATAGTGCCCCCAAAATATTTTGCTCGCTATGGGTCATCGACTCTCTGGGGGCCTACTTCCGCCCCCCCCTCGAACGGTTCAGATAACCGAAGAGGACCTTCAGCTTATAATCGCCGAAACTTCAACAATATCGACTTCTATTTGCTCCTCTAACGGTTCAGATAACCGACAAGGACCTTCAGCATACGACCGCGAAAGCTTCAATTCGTGTTG
>NW_012192829.1:874174-910642 GCF_000504015.1 Erythranthe guttata
TTAAGCCCAGATTAAAACACATCGCGCGCCCCGCTCCCCAGCAGCCCCGCGCCCGCGCAGTGCCCCCGCTCCCTGACACGAGCGCGCGGCCCTGCTCCCTGACACACGCGCGCGCGCGCGCCCCGCTCCCCGACACATGCACGCGCGCGCGCCCCGCTCCCCGACACATGCGCGCGCGCGCCCCACTCCCCAACACGCGCGCCCGCGCCCACCTTGCCGCGCGCGCACCGCCCTCCGACGCGCGCGCACGCCCGCGCCCCCGATCCCGACACGCGCGCGCGCCCCCGCTCCCCGACACGCGCGCGCGCGCCCTGTTCCCCTACAAGCGCGCGCGTTCGCGCCCCGATCCCCAACACGCGCGCGCACGCCCCCCTTGCCGCGCGCGCCCCACCCTCCGACGCGCACGCACGCTTGCGCCCCGCTCTCCCACGCGCGCGCCCCCTACGCTCTTGCCGGGTGCGCCCTCGCGCCCCGCGCCCCGGTTGTCCAGCAAGCCCCGCGCCCTGTTCCCCGCGCGCTCAGCTAGCCTGCGCCCCGCGCCCCATCATGCGCGCACTCTGTGCCGCAAAAAAAAAAAAAAAAAAAAAAAAAAAAAACGGGCACGATTCTTGGGGCAAAAAATGCACAATTCCCGAGACATACTCTGGCACGATTCCCGATGCGCGCGCGGATACAAATCCCGAGGCGCGTATCCGGCACGCTTCCCGAGGCAAAAAAATGGGCACGATTCCTGAGGCAAAAACTAATCGGGCACGATCCCCGAGGCTCCCGAGGGCACGAATCCTAAGGGGCGCAACCGACACGCTTCCCGAGAAAAAAACGGTCACGATTCCCGAGAAAAAAAAAACAAGTTGGACACGATTCCCGAGGCGCGCATTCGACACGCTTCCCGAGGCGCGCATCCGGCATGCTTCCTGAAACAAAAAAAAAAAAAAAAAGGAGAAGAAAAAGTGAATAAAGCAACATGCTGCGTCACTCTCGAGGAAGTCCCTATCAGCTCCTCATAAAATTCTTAACAGCTCTACACTCTCTCTCTCTCCGTGCACTACATGCGCGCGTGCCCCCCCCCATGTGGGCTACTGCGAGCATGGACCCCAAGTGCGCGCAAACTCAGGCACATCAGCGTCCTACAATGCGTGCCGCCTCTCCTACCTCGTAGCGCGCGCTTACCTGAGGTCGCGCACAACTCTCAAAATTCTACATCAAATCACGTGAAGATTTTGACGCACTTTACTAAATCGCGCGAGAATTTCTGTGCGCTCCACCAAATCACTTGATAGTTTCACCTCGCTTAACCAAATTGCGCGAGCTATTCAACGCGCCTACCAAGTCGCGCTCACTATCAAACGGATAAATAAAAAAAAAATTATTTCTCCACGCCATGCCAACGATTAACGCAAGACTACAGCACCGATCTACTCTCGACACGATCCGGTACCCTTTTCGACTTGGCTCCCACATCGTCTCGAGAGTGGGGGGCTTGCGAGACAACTCCCATGAGGAGCCAACTCCATCGGCATTACGAATCCGCAGCGAGACAACTCCCACGAGGAGCCAACTCGCTCGGAACTACAACTCGTAGCGAGACAACTCCCACGAGGAGAGAACTCGCACGGTCATATAACCCGTTGCGAGGCAACTCCCACGAGGAGCCAACTCCCTCGGGTCTATGAAACCATAGCGAGATAACTCCCACGAGGAGACCACTCGCTCCTTCCTACAACCCGCAGCGAGACAACTCCCACGAGGAGCCAACTCCCTCGGGTATACGAAACCATAGCGAGATAACTCCCACGAGGAGATAACTCGCTCAGTCATATAACCCGTTGCGAGGCAACTCCCACGAGGAGTCAACTCCCTCGGGTCTACGAACCCACAGCGAGATAACTCCTACGAGGAGACCACTCGCTCACTACAACATAAATTTCTATCTATAGCACGTAACAAACGCTATTAAACGTTTTTATAGCGTTTTACCGAACGCTATGTATTGTCAAGCTATCGTAGGTTGGGGGTATATTACAGCATTAACGTAGCGCTATTAGAACTCGTGTTACAATAGCGTTTATTGTACGCTGTGAAACAATTTATGATAGCGCTTTATTAAGGCTATAACAAAGTTATAACAACAGTTTTTGGCAGTTATATGTCGGCCTTTGATAGCGTTTCATAACTGCTATTATAATATTTACATACAATAGCGACGATTGGATGCTATTATAAGCTTTATTATTCCAGTGTATACGCGCTATAATCAATTTCAAATAGCGTTTTCTCGCTGTTGCTACATCAACCTGTTCCATAGCGTTTTATAACATACTACAGCAGCTCGAGAAATTAAAAAATGAACATGTGACAGAATGAAATTTATACCATCATGATTGATCAAGATAACACAATACAATCATTCTCATTAATATAATCTCAACCAAAGTCAAAAATCTAAAAACCAAAAATAGCTATCTAGCTAGTAACATTCATATTACCAAAGTATAAAAACATATAAATATAAAAATGTATGAATAATATTTAAAAACGAAAGGATTCCGGCAAAGAAGTCATGTCTACATGAATTGCACCTCACATTCATTATCCATATCCATAATCATTCTTTTACCTGTGAAGAAAAAATATATATATATTTATATTAACACAAAAGAAAGTATATGAATATAAATATGTTGAAGAAAGAATACAATATATTTTAAAGTTTCGTTGCTTACCAAACTCTAAGATATAATCACTTTGTCTGATGGCCATGCTACTGTAGTTCCAAATGCATCTTCCATGAATTCCATTTCAGATGTAGGCCTCCAAAGAGATGCGATAGAAACTTTCACAGTATCAATCCAAATTCGCATAGCATTAGGACCTAAAGGAACAAAATGAACTAACTCGTTTGGATCACTTGAACTAACTCGTCCTTCTGCAACTACTTCACCAGATCCACGAATATCCAACAACTTGCACTTTTTCCTTACATTGTTAGTATTCACACTCTGTCAAATGTAACATTATTGAAAAGCTTATGATAAATTTCAAACGAATTATAAATTATAATACATTAAAAAAAAAACTCTTTACCGTAGGAGATGATCGATTTTCTTCTCGAGTTTCTGTCGACTTTTCAAGAATTACATTACTAGCTGGCCAAGCTATAGCTGAATTAACTGCATCTTTAACGCGTACCAAATCCACTGTAGGACGCCAGAGAAATGCTTCAGGAATTATTGCAACATCTACACAAACTATCATGGCATTGGGTCCGAGAGGAATATTATTGACCAAAGCATTTGGGTCACTCGATTGCAAGAAACCTTCAGCAACTATTTCATTTTTTCCACTCCAATCGAATAATATACATCTAGTTCTTGAAGTATTCTACCAAAGAGAAATGCATATCACACAAGGTACATACTAGTTAAACACAATTCATTACATGAAATTTCACCACAAATTAAAGAAAAACTCAGAGAGAATAAAAATCACTGTCTCCTGCTCAAATTCAATTAATTAATAGAGATCAATGCCATAATAAATAAATGTGGAGTAGAGAAAATAATTTAAGCACACGAGCCATATTTTTACAAAATTTCAAACAATTTGATAACGGGTGTTTATTCAACAAACTACAAATAAAAAAAATATGTAATATAGAAAAAAAGTATCTTACCGAATGTGAGGACGTGTTTTCTCGCCTCTCAGAATGTTGCTCTGTTTGTATGATAACGCGGTCAACAGGCCAGGCAATCGGTTCACCTTGAGCTTGTTGCATACAAGTCATAGTAGTTGTAGGTCTCCATAGAAAAGCATCGGGTTTATTTGGATTATCAACGCAAACTTTCAATGCATTTGGTCCCAAAGGAATTTTATCAACTAGCTCTTCTGGATCATCTGATATCAAATGTCCTTCAGCAACAATATCTTCTGTTCCAAGCCAATCTAATAACTTACACTTATTCACTGACATGGTATTGACAACCTAAATATAAAAAAAAATAGTAGGATAAAAAAAATAATAGAAAAACATGTCAGTGAAATAAGAACTAGTCATCCATCAAATATATTTCTTAAAGCTAAAGTATGATAATCATAATGGCTAATATTATTCAACTATATTTCTTAACTCAACAAAAAAATGAAGAACATGAATGAAACTTATGCTAACACAATGGTGATTGACCCGACAAAGCCACAAACTTCATAAATATAATATATGAAAATCATGTAAACAATAATCAAAACTGAATGTAAATACTTGCCTTTGGAGGTATTTTGTCCACCTTTGCATTTTCTTGAATCTAATAAAATAATTTTAGATGGTGTTAATAAAAAAAAAAGGATCATTACATAATTTTCTCCAATTAATAGAACTTGCCTTATCTTTTACCCCTGTGTTGACAATATTCTCTAATTTTTTTATTCTTTCTTCCATCTCAGCTACATAATCACTCTTGATTTGAAACAATGCCAATTTGCTCATTGTCATTTCTCTTCCCATTCCTCGCACGCGTCCACATCTATCTTGTCCAAGGACCTTGGTAAGAGAGTCCTCTCTCACATTTGTTGTTGATGAGGATGGTGAATCAATTTCAAATTCATTGAGTTTCTCCTACAATAACCACTCATGTACTAAATATCCAATTTTGAAAGATCATACAAGTGTGGTGCATAAATTTTGAAAATAAGAAAACAATATAAAATGATTGTCTTACTATAGTTTCTGAAACTGTTGTATTAACTGGTGTACCATCTTTTTTGGTACGTGATTTAATCCAAACTTTGACCCTCGACACAGAAGATGAGGCTGCACTATTTATTTTCTATAACAATAAAAGATTGTAATCAGTAAGAAAAGCGTCAAAGTAATAATGTATTGCATAAAAAGTGAGGATTACCATGTCTTCTGCCAGTCGTGCCATTCCTTTCCGGCTGCATGTGTGTGGGATTTGTTTACGCCTCATTGCCTTATATTTTTCACTGACACCCTGAAATTATTTTATGTCAGTAGATGCTCAATTATTAAATAACATGAATTTAACACTTAAATTAGCATTTCTACATCACAGAAAGTATCACTTTAACAAATCGATCACATGAGTATTATTATAAAATTTCACTTCAGACATACTGTAAATGTTGAACTTATTTTTTCTCGGACAAATTTTCTCCACTCAGCTCTATTTTGAATGTTCTTAGGTTGCAGTTGAAGTCTTTCTTCTTCATTTTTTGCTTCTCGTATTTTTTTTACTAGCCTTGATTTTGAAGCCCTCCACTGACATCCCATTGATCTAAATAAAACTTCTTTTTTCCATTCTCCACCCACATCGAATCTTGCCTGAAATAGAAAAACAAAATTCGTTTGAGTGATACACTATAAAGATTGAAAAAAGTTATTTATCTACACTTAATTTACAAAGATGTATCAACCGACATCTATATAAGATTAAGAGTAAAACAATGACTTATAATACCTGAATTGATTTCCATAAAACTACTTTTATATTTTCACCAAGCTTTCTCCAATTTTGAAGAGTTACAGGTACATGTTCTCTTACCAGTGGACCTAAATAAGAAGATAATTTAATTGACCCATCTCCACATGGTTGACCTTTATCAGTAAAGTCGACATGTACACGACTTCCAGGCTCTATAGCAATCTTTCTCATTTTAGTTGGACCCCTAGTCTTTTTAGATCCAATAAGGCCTTCTGTTGAATCTTCTGATAATGATACATCTTCTTGGTTCATTTCTTTGAGGGAATTTGAGTATTGTTGAAGACTATTTTCACTGGGCATTGATGTATCTCGACATGTTTCCAGGTTTGCTTGCATGATACCATCTTGTGCATTAGAATGAATAACAGCTTGTGTGATCTCTCCACCAGACTTTCTTTTTTTTGAACACCTGGTCTTGCCATTAGCAACCATGGTTTACCTGCAAGAAAAGTAGTAAATATACCATCGATTAAATGATTATACCGGAGATAGGAACCTCAAGAAATATGATTTATAAACAGAACTAGACTTCACTTTAAAACTACCACGACACATGATTCATAATTTTCAGTTTCAAACCACAACGTAAATCATAATATTTAGATACATGTCTTTTAGAAGCAAATAATAATAATCAACAGTCCAAATTTTATGATGGATGCAATATAAGAAAATGTTAACGACGGTGATGTACAGTAGTCCCTGTAAAATGACATAAAACTCAAAGCAAAGCAACAAATATAGAGGCACTACAAAAGTAGCAAATATGTCGCAAAATATTTCAAACCTGATCTCACCCTCCAAAAAAGAAATAAAAATATAAGTACTTTCGATACGAGGAAACTATAAAATTAAATTAGCAGTCCTTCACAATCTTCCCTAATATGCCCAACTTCATTATCAGACTCATCAAGGTCCACGTCTATTGATAGTGGCATTGAAGCAACATCTATATTATCATCATCTTCATCGCCATCTTCAAACTCATATAAGCCCCTTGGTGGTGCCTTTAACGCAACATACCAATTAGAAGAATCGTCTTCTCTCGAATAAAATATTTGTTTTGCTTGAGATGCTAAGATGTATGGATCTTTTGCAAACGATATCTGACTTTGGTGAAGGTTCACAAGAGTAAATCCATCCTCAACTTTAACACCATTACCTTGAATTGCCCAGTCACATCTAAATATCGGAACATAAAATACGTGATAATCCAATAATATTATATCTGTCAATATTCCATAGTACGTAACCAAATCAGTGACTTGTGATGTATCCTTTGCACTGGCTCTACACAAGCTAGTTGCCTCGTAAATCACCCCACTATTTTGGGTTTCTTTATGGACGTCTTTTGTGTGAAATCGTTGTCCATTGATAATATATCCTGTATATGACAACGCATTTTCCTGTGGTCCATATGCAATCCATTTCAATGTATCGGAGTGACTAATTGAATCAATAGGGATCTGTAATAGTGTAGATTATTTAATTCATCAAAAGGTATACAAAGTATTTTGAAATAAGTATACAGTAATTAACTAAATAAAAATAATGCTTAACAACTTCACCTAACCTTGTCTTTTATCCATTCTGCAAATTTTTCGGTATGTCTACTCCAAAGCAATGTTGCATCTTTTCTTAAACGCACGTTTGAGTCTTGCAACTCCGTCAAGTGCATGCTATTAAGAAACTTAACGAAGTATTTGTTTATAGTATGTAAATTTGAAAATTAAATCGTACTTACTCTAAATATGGATCCACTTCGGATGTATTCATAAGAACAGCAAGATGTGCAATTCTTTTGTCTCGGTTGCTTAATGTTATTGACGTGGCTCCGGAAATTGGACGGCCTTCAAGTATTACTTCACTAGAAAATTCCTCATTGCGAATCTCTTTTTCCTCTACCCGTATAGATTTTTTCAAAAACTCACTACAAAATCTAATACATTCTTCTCCAATATATGATTCAGCGATACACCCTTCAGGCCGTGCATAATTTCTTACATAGTCTTTAAGTATCTTCATATATCTAAAGAAGAAACAACTTGTAAAAAGTGTAACTAAACTTAAATATGAATCAGAAAAATAAAATATATTAATAATTACCTTTCAAATGGATACATCCACCTAAAGTGAACAGGTCCACATAATCGAACTTCTCTTCCTAGATGAACTATTAAGTGTACCATAATATCAAAAAAAGATGGTGGAAAATATCTTTCAAGCATGCATAGAGTTTCTATAACCTCTTCCTCAAGTATTGCAATTTTCTCTCGATCAACTACACGTTGACATAACTTGTTAAAGAAAATACATAACCGGTGTATTGTCGTTCGAGGACCTTTTGGAAGCAATCCTCGTAGAGCAACTGGAAGCAACTGTTGCATTAGAACATGATAATCATGAGATTTGAGACCAATAATCTTACATTCTTCTAATGCCACACAATTTCCGATTTTTGAGCAATAACCGTCAGGTCCTTTGAAATCATATAGTCTCTTGCAAAATTTTTTTTTCTCAAACCTTGATAATGTCCAAGGAGCTGGTGGTAGATATGTTTTGGTACCACGAAATTGTGGGTGTAAGTCATTTCGGATGTGCATATCCTGTAGATCTTTTCGAGCATTAACCCCATCTTTTGACTTTCCAGAATGCAATATTGTACTTATTATGCTTTCACAAACATTTTTCTCTACGTGCATTACGTCTAAATTGTGTCGCAATGGAAGTTCCTTGAAAATCATGATAGTAAAACTTATTATTTATACTTTTAATATTAACTTGGATGAAAAAAAACACTAAGAAATAAAAACTAACCTCCCAGTATGGCAAATCAAAAAAGATAGATCTTTTCTTCCACCTTGAAAGCTCATCTTGATCATTATCTATGTTGTTGGCATCATTAATTTCATCATCATCAACATCATCATCATCATCATCATCATCATCGTCATCTGCTTCATCAATGATATTGGTTGGTCTTTTTCTTTTTCGTATTTTTAATTTTTCCAAAATCATTCACAAAATTTCTGAGAACAGCACAAATTTTTCGGCCTGTCAAGAATTTCGGTTTCCTACCATGTTCCACATTATTATCAAACCACGATTTTTTTTCGCGATATGAATGCCTAGGTGGTAGAAATTTTCTATGGCCCATATATGCAAATTTTCTGCTATTTGATAACCATTTGTGATCTGTACACTTTCCACAAAGCGGACATGCTTTTTTACCTTTTGTACAACACCCAGCAAGGTTACCATATGCTGGAAAATCACTGATGGTCCACAACAAAATTGCTCTAAGTTTGAAAATACTCTTAGTAAATGCATCATAAGCCTGAACTCCATCTTGCCACAATCGTTGCAAGTCTTCTATAAGTGGTCGTAAATAAACATCTATGTCGTTACCAGGCTGCTTTGGACCAGGAATAAGTAGTGTTAACATAATATTCTCTTTACTCATGCACAATAATGGAGACAAGTTATATGTAACTAGCATAACTGGCCAACAACTATATCTGGAACTTAACATAGAAAATGGATTGAAACCATCGGTAGATAGACCAAGTCTAAGACTTCGTGGATCAGCTGCAAATGATTTCCATTTATCATTAACCAAGTCCCATGTTACAGAATCAACCGGGTGATGCATTTTTCCATCATTACTTTTCTTACTAAAATGCCACCTTAAATCTTCGGCTGTTCGTTCGGATCTAAACATCCTTTTAAACCTAGGAATAATGGGGAAGTATCTCAAAATTTTAGCTGCAACACCTTTTCTAATCTCATTTGTCCTCTTGTTTATCTTCCATCTCGATACACCACATTTAGGGCAGTTTTCCAAGTCCTGATACTCTTTTCTAAATAGACAACAATCATTGACACAAGCATGAATCTTCTCATACCCAATTTCAAATGTCTTGATAAACTTTTTCAACGAGTAAAATGTTTTTTCAACTACATTGTCCTTTGGGAGCATATCAGCCAATATACTAAGTAGTTCATTAAAACTCTTATTGGACCACCCACTACGAGTTTTAAGTCGGAGTAAAGCTACATTGCCTGATAATTTGTTATAACTCGAGCAGTTAGGGTACAAAGGTGTTGCTGCTTCTTCTAATTTTGCTCTAAAATCATCATCATGAATGTCTTCCGTAGGCTCGTCGTTGTTTTCATTAACAAATTGATTAGACCTCATATAGTCTTCATCTAAGAAATGGGCAGTTCGATACAAGTTATACGCCTCATCGTTAACTACATCGTTATTTGTATCTTCAACAGTTATATCATCGCCGTGCACGTACCAATCTTGTCTTTGTTTATACTTGCCATCCATTCCTCTTGTAATTAGATGTTCAACAACAGTACTAGCAAACTGGTGATCTACATTGCGACAATCCATGCAAGGGCATAAGATCATCTCTGGATTCCCTAAGTTTCTTAGCACTGTATTCACAAAATTCCATGCTCCATTCTCATATTCAGGATCAGCTCTATGAAAAAAAAATACAACACCAAAAAGAAAAAGAAAAACTATTGTTCTAGTGATCTATATTAAAAAAAAAAATCATGACTACCATAATAATTTTTTTACCTGCTAAGACGCACCCAACTTTTATCCAGCATACTGGTTATACCACTTAAACAAAGCAAATTCTAGAATTCAAACATTAAAAACTGCTTGTAAGTTACGCAAGTTCAAAAAAATGAAACTAAAATAAGATTTCATTATAGCTTACACTACACTATCACAATAATGTGTGCAACGGATTTCTAAAATGAACCAGCATCACATAAATATAGCACATAAATTACACAATCAAAAATTGAAAGTGAACCAACAAATACAAAATTCTGGCAACACTATGGTCTATGAAATAGAGAAAAGTTGAATTATATTTTATGAAATAAAATTGAAACAAATAAAACAAGACACCATGCTTCAGCTTAAACATTAAAAATAAATAGTTTTTAAATTTGCCGGGATCACTATCCTGCATGGATCAATTCTAATTCATACTTATAATAAATATATAGTTATTGTAAAATATCTGAAACCTTCCTCTTTCGTTATTCTCTAGTAGTGAAATATGAACAGACAAAAATCAGATTCTGGACGCCAATATTTTTGTTACAAAAAACACAATCACTTTAGTGATTGTTGCTGACTATCCTAAAACAAATTATTATAGACTATCAACCAGTAAAGTGATTACATATACTCATACCTATGTTTTAAAACAGTAAGTTTCAAGTTCTAACTCACCTTACACAAAGCTGAGTTATTACCTATAAAATCAATTTATTTATTTTTAGTGGACATAAAAAACTAAATCACCATTTGATTTTTTTTTTCAACTATTAAGCATCCATGATTAATCCCCAAAAAATAATTAAATTTTACCATCAAACACGAATCTAACAAATTATATTGTTTAATACATGAGTATGAATCTAATTACTGTCGAAAAGGTGGTTCGAGAATAGGAACGAGCAGGCTCAATATGATTGAAATTGAGCCTGTCAATTCCATCTTAAGTTGGATTTTAATTTCAAAAACACAAACTCCACTAAACAACACACAATTATTAAAATAGTATGTAGCACATAATTATTCTCACATATTAATATCCTAATATCCCAAATCAATTTCATCAAAACATACTATATCCTTAACATATTTGAGTGAATCATGATAAACTCTGTACCATCCAGATCAAGAACAGTAAAAAAAAACTGCATATAGCCATATACTATCAACAAATTTTGAAAATTTAAATTGTCTTTAATAAATTGGATTCCATCAATTTATATTCCTTAAGAGCGAGCGATTTAAATACATCATATTGATTTTAATCACTGCCACATACAAGTTGTTTTATGTACAATATTGCAAAACGAAAGACAAGAAGGACAAGTATTACCTTTAATTTCCAGTGCACAACAAGAATCACCAGCACAAACGACAATTAATTTAGTACCTCACGAAGTCTAGATCCCCATCCATGAAAGAACACCGAAAATCACAAATAAGAGAAATTAATTTAGGGAATTAGGGCTTCTTTAAAAAAATAAAAGGTTAATAAACAAATCAAAAAATTGAGGACGCCCATACCTGTTACAGCTTAAAAATAATGGAGTGGGCAAGAAAACACCAACAATTTGGACCAGAGAGACGGATGTCTATATGACGAATATTTTGGGGCGCCAATTCAGATCTATCTGCTTGCGTGAGCGATGCCAGATGATCGGAACAAAGATTCAGCGTGGAGAGGATTCGAAATTGATAAACGATGTTCTTAAAACTGCTGCGTGTTTAAGGGAAGATGGAGAGACGGCAGAGTTCTAATACGCTAAAGGATTCTAATACGCGGCAGAGTTAATTTTTTTTCCAATTTTTTTAGCAAATAGCGGCAAATATCTAATATAGCGTTTTTATTTTTTAATTACTATTAATTAAAAATACTAAATATTTACCACAGCACTTATGTTGGAAACGCTATAAATAAATGCTATTAAAGGATACATTTGTTGTAGTGGCTCCATCCTACGACCCGCAGCGAGGAAACTCCCACGAGGAGCCAACTCGCTCGATACTACAAATCTGTTGCAAGGCAACTCCCACGTGCAACCACCTCGCTCGATAATAAGACTCGCAGCGAAATAACTCCCACGAGGAGACAACTCGCTCAGAGCAACCTCAATCCGCGCGCGCCTCAATCGCGCGTCATCTAATGCTCCTACAACTTCGCTGCAAGACAACTCTCTCGAAGAGACAACTCGCATGAAATTCACTATATAATCGCAAGCTCAAGTTAGCACAATTACAACCCTAGAAGCACTTAGAGATATTAGGAGAATCTATATAGCCTGGCCAGCTTGATTACTCAAATTTATCTACTTGTTTTCGATGGGTCATTCATTAAAACGTGGCCACGGTCCAAACATACTTAAGACCCACGAGGTCTAACAAGGGGCACGACCCCCATAAAAAAAATCTTGAGAGTCTGATCCCCTCCTCAAGTACATCACGCACAAGGCTATATATAAACACATATAAGCAACGCGTCAAAACATTGACAATGTCGAAAAATAACAACTCCCACGAGGAGAATACTAGCTCCGTGCTACTACATTATCGTGAGACAACTTCCACGAGGACATAACTCGATCAACTCTATTACCCCAGAGACAACTCCCACGAGGAGATTACTTGATCTGTGCTACTACATTATCGTGAGACAACTCCCACGAGGAGATAACTCGATCAACTCTATTACCCCAGAGACAACTCCCACGAGGAGATTACTTGATCTGTGCTACTACATTATCGTGAGACAACTCCCTCGAGGAGATAACTCGATCAACACTATTACCCCACGACGAGACAACTCCCACGAGGAGATAATTCGCTACTACATCGTCGCGGGACAAAACCGACGACTCAATTAACTTACATCGCGACAACTTGGTCGCGCTATGCACCAATGCGCATTCACGCCCCTCCGACACACGCTCCAACGCGTTATCGCACACCATCGACCACTACAATTTTTACTCTCGACACGATATGTCACCCATTTCAACATGGGCCCCACATCGACTCGAGAGTGGGGGGCTTAATGATATGCCTAATTGGCCCAACCCAATGGGCCTACAAATTATTTACCTACTGGGCCACGAGCCCAATATCGAAGACTACTATCACCGAGGCCCAATCACCTTCAAGCAAGGTTTGGGCCCGACAATCTCAACTAAGCTATAAATACACATTTGAACTCATTCCATAAGGTACGTCCAATTAACTGAGCAATACTACAATACGTATTATCTGGACTATTTCTATGATCAGCATGTCTGACTTGAGCGTCGGAGGGGTTTCCGGCGGATCAACCCCCGGCTTAGTTCATGTGTTCTATGATCGCAGGTACCTCAGGATCATCAAGTTGTCAAGCTACTGATCTGCTTTGCTCTCCCAGTTCATTTTCTACACCACCCCAGGTGATCTAAGTAATTAGCATCATCAATGTTATTTGTCTATAAAATCTTTTGTTTAACAAAACTAACATATATTTATAAGGCGGGTTTGAATGTAATCACACTAAGCTAATTACGTGTCACAAGCTCGATCTAACGACTGTTGGCATGTGGATACGAAGTTGCGTCAACTGACACAAGCTCACTTGCTCCAACCGTTATACGATTCCTTGCAGGACTAAGTTATCATCTATTTGTTTAATATAAAATTGGTAAATACTTTTTCAAGATTATTGATTACAAAATTGAGAAATAGTCAAAATATGATATAATCATATAATATAATTAATCCACTATTAAGACTATTTCACCGATTTAATCATAGTCCCTGCATGGCATCTTGACGAGGCCAAACATCTAATTACGTACTGTGTCTAATTACAAGTTAACAAATATCTAATAAAATATGTAATAATATATAATAATTAATATGAACAATCAAACTTTGAAAATTTCCCCACCTGCCCCACCCCCACCCCCACCCCCACCAACCACCCCCAGGCCAATCCAATCCAATCACCCTCAAACATCAACTCATGTTTTCACGTAATTAACGTGTAATTTATCATCATATATTATTTATTTAATTAAATAACCAAAAAAATTGTTTACCTTTTCTCAGTGCCATGCAAATTTAATATACAAATTAAAAAAAAAAAACGTCTGCATCATTTGGTAAGCTGCTTTTCCAAATACATGCATTGAACCTCTATATATATACACGCACATTCACTCCCTTTTTCCTCACAACAAACAAACTCGATATATATCACTACAAAACAAAATACACGAAAAAATGGCAGCCTCCTCTTCTTCGTCTTCGTCCTCGTCTTATTCGTCGGTGTTTGTGATTGCGACTTTACTAATTGTCTTATTGATGAATGTGGGGCCCTCGTCGGCTCAACTGACAGAGGATTACTACAAGAAGACATGCCCGAAGGTGTTCGATACCGTCGAGTCCGCCGTTAAGTCCGCGATCAAAAAGGAGAAACGCATGGGCGCCTCCCTCATCCGACTGCACTTCCACGATTGTTTTGTCCAAGTACGTATTTTATATATATAACTAACTTCTCGTAATTTTCAAGCTTCATTAGATGCGCTAATCATTATTTTTCTTCTTCATTTTTTTAGTAATTATGTATTACCTTAATATGATTATTAAAATTTGGACAGGGGTGTGACGCGTCAGTACTACTGGACGACACATCATCGTTCACCGGCGAGAAGACTGCGGCCCCCAACAATAATTCGATAAGGGGTTTCAACGTTGTGGACGATATCAAGTCCAAGGTGGAGTCCGTGTGCCCCGGTGTCGTCTCATGCGCCGATATTCTAGCCATTGCCGCCCGCGATTCTGTCTCCATTGTGAGTTTTTATAAATTTTTGGGTAAATTACAACCATCCCCTAAGGTATGGTCAAATTACGAAAACCCCCTCTTGTTTGGGCAATTACAACCACCCCTTAATTATAAATCTTCTTACACGTCCACCCTTACAATTTCAAATTTAGTGGAATCTTCGAGATTATATGGAATATTATCACTTTTGTACCCGTTTTATCCCATCCGAATTCCACATTTTGAAGCAAGATGATCATAATATGTTTTTTGACTTGTACTTATCCGATTGTGGTGCATCAAAAACTGTATTTTTACACAAAACGAGTACAAACTAGAGCACATTCCACGATATGTAGATGATTATGTTGAATTTGACACCATAAGGGTGGAGGTGTAGGAAAAAATCATAATTAATTATAATGGTTGTAATTTACCCTAAATTTTATAACTAGTACCGATATTTAATTATAATCATTGTAGCTAGTGCTCCATTTGTATGAAAGAATCTGAAGACGGGGGCCCACGCCCCCCGTCGCCTCATCTTGGCTCCGCCACTGAATATATAATAATTAAAATTAATTAATTGCAGCTCGGAGGGCCGGAATGGGATGTGAAAGTCGGAAGACGAGACTCGAAAACGGCGAGCCTTGCGGCTGCAAATAGTGGTGTGATTCCACCACCAACTTCAACTCTTAACAACCTTGTCAATAGGTTCCAAGCTAGAGGACTCTCCACCAAGGACATGGTTGCATTATCAGGTCCTCATATTTATATATATTTGCATTCAACACCCCACATTTTCTCTAATTGCTAAAACACCCCATAATTCAATTTTTTTAGCAAATCACCCCCTAAAAACTCATTATCTAGGGTTTTTTTTAGCAATTTGATATAACATAGGGGCACTAAATGCAATAAACTCATTTTTGATTTTGTCTAAAAAAACAGGAGCACACACCATTGGGCAGGCGAGATGCAGCCTGTTCCGAACGCGTATATACAACGAGACGAACATAGACGCTTCTTTCGCTCGTAAGAGACAAGATAACTGCCCCCGCACGACCGGGTCGGGCGACAATAACTTGGCCTCACTCGACGTCAAAAGCCCCACATTCTTCGACAACGCTTACTACAAAAACCTAATCAAGAAGAAGGGGTTGTTGCACTCCGATCAGATTCTGTACAACGGTGGATCGACGGATTCGCTTATCGAAACGTACAGCAAGAAACCTGAGACGTTCAACGATGATTTCGTCACGGCTATGATCAAGATGGGTGACATCAGCCCCCTCACTGGATCCAATGGTGAGATCAGAAAGAATTGCAGGAGGGCCAATTGATTACACAATCTGAATTATTAATAAAAGTATTTCGTTTTGATTTTTTTATTGGTTTTTTTTTTTTTTTTTTTTTTTTTTTTTGGTTTTTTGGGGGTTGGAATCCAATAAATGGCATGTTGGCCTTGGTTTTGTTTTTATTTGTGTGTCAATTGTAATTGACTCTCTCTCTCATTTTGTATTTTGAAATTATACTTATTTGTTAATTTACTTGGTGTGTGACGTCATAAAATAATGTTATATATATACTACAAATATATAGATATTTATATACAATAGATTAAATCATTATAATACAGTCTATGTATTCATTCATTAAGACCTCCATGCAAGATGAATTTTGAATTTTAATTAAAATTCAAATTAACAATTGGCATCGCTAAGTTACGGTCACTCCTGAGGTATGGTCAAATTACAAAAAAACCCATATGTTTGGATAATTACAATTAGACCCCTCAACTATGAATCTTCTTACACGTTCACTCTTATGGTGTTAAATTCAACATAATCTTCTAGATTCAGTGGAATATTCTCCAATTTATAGTCATTTTGTGCAAAAATTAAGTTTCTGATGCACCACAATCTAATATTTACAAACCCATAGACAAATCTTATAATTATCTTAGCTTGTTTCAAAATCATGTAGAGCTCGAATGAAACAAAACGGATACAAACTGGAAAATATTCTACATAACTAGAAGATTCCACTAAATTTGACACAATAATGGTGAACATGTAAGAAAATTCGTAGTTGAGGATTGGGTAGTTATAATTACCAAAAAATAAGGATTATTTTATTTTATTTTTTTCTCATAATTTGACCTTACCTCAGGGATGAACGTAATTTACGACAAGAATGAAATCAAGCATAGAGCAGCCTAATAATACTTGAATAGCAACCACTTGACCTGCCATTAATGCTTTGACCATAGGATGACGTGGAAACCGGTGACTCAGCACGTGATTCATGACCCTGCTGCTCTTCTATCCTGGAATCATCAAACGATGACGTCATCCTCCTAGGAGAAGAACAACTCCGAACCCTACGTTGTTTCGGAGTAGTACTGCTACTACTCAGCGGAGACGACGAGCTCGTTGACCAGGATGAAGAAGATGTTGACCTTGATGGTGGGGACTGGTTATTGAGCTTGAGCTTGGGGAGAAGAACACTCGGTACGAGGTTGTTTTTTTTGCGTTGACTATGATTCTTTTTGGCGGAGACGGCGGCCGGGCTGGAATGGAATGAAGGTGGAGGTGTTAGAGGAGGGATTAGTAACGGAGATTCCGGCCGCCAGCTGGATTTGTATTTAGGTGTGCCTGGTTGAGATTCCCACATGAACGGAATATTCCCAACCGAACTTTTTGATCTATAGTAAACATCATCCGATGAAGTGTCGTCGATCATGATCGGAAAATCACCCGATACCCGTTTCGAAAAAGAGTACAGACTTTCTTCGCGGGACTTTTTTGTCCTAATGGAGTTTAGTGCTGCTAATACTTCTGTCT
Organism: Erythranthe guttata; assembly: GCF_000504015.1. Next base: position 891,893 of record NW_012192829.1, read on the forward strand.
TCATAATCATATATATATAATCATATATATGTATGTATATATGCTTATTAATTACTACTTTCTGAAAAAAAGGGTTTTCTTGGTTAGGGTTGAGGAGTATATTTTGTTTTTGATGTTGGGTGATTTTTATTGATAATTAGTTAAGGGCAATTAAGAAGAGGGTTTTGGTGTGGTTAATATATTGAGTTTTTGAAAGAGAAACCCTAACCATTTGAGAATGACTTCCAAACTCAAATTTAGGGTGTTAGTTATCTTAATAATATCATATTTATAGTATTATATATATATATATATACATATATTAATATATATATTTATATATATAGTTGGATCCATAGATGGGGGATTTTAATTAGTTGTTTAATTATTTCACATGCATGGACTGCCTTGATTAGCCAAATTATAAATTATGAAGTCAAACTGATTTAAGAATATATATATATATATATATATATATATATATATATAGCATAAGTATGTTGTATAAATGTACATAGCGTGGTAATAATGAATAACATGTGTAAATATATTCAAGGTGAATAAGAATTACGTTCTCGTATGGTTTGCAAGCTGCTATATATACGAGAGTGTAGGTTTACGATCAGTGCACCTATATATATGATTGGTTGTGATCGAGTTTCTTTGTTACATAGAAAAGAAAAAGGGTGAATAAGAAATCTCACCTTCTTTCACTATTAATTAAGATGATGTTAGTTCGATTGGTTTAATCGACGTTGACAATACATATGTTGTTAATTAACCTAAACAAACGAATAATTGAAAAATAAATAAATAAATGAAATTAATACTACTCAGAAACCACGTTCCAAAACAAGTAATAGTAATTAACCAAAGAGAATATGGCGCCCAAATTTGAAGGAGGGATCACGTGCTTACTCGCACTGTCACGTGCCTATCTCTGATCCGTATTTAATTTTATTCAATAATTTAATTACGAGTTAATATAAAATTTTGGATTTGCATTTAATGAAGGCATAGTAAAAGTTGCCAAAAGGATATCGTTGAATCTGTAAAGGGGTTTTTTTGAAAATAAATAAAATTGGTGTACTACTTTGCAGTGAAACTTTATCTTTTGTGGGGCTAAATCAAATATTCACATTTTACCATCGATAATTGTCTTGTTTAGACTAATGATCGTCGCTAAAGTGGGTCCCACCAAAACAAGCTGGAAGATTATCGCTAAGGTAATCACCGACTGTTCCGGTAAACTTCTTCATCTGCTCTAGGATCCGACTGAATAATGACGTGGCACCACCTGTGCCTCCTCTTTGCTCAATCCCACGTGGCTTCTCGAACCCTTTTTCACAAAGAAAAAAAATTAAAATAATAAATTTTAATTAAAAGCATTATTTTGATATAAATTTTTGGGTAAATTACGGAAATACTCTTAAACTTAAACTTAATTATGAAAAAACCATATACATCCATAATTACCAAAATTCCCGCCACCCTGCAAGCGCGATATTTATTTATGCTACTTTTTATATTTATTTATGCTACTTTTTAAATACAAAAATTACACTTAGGGAGCCTTTACACGGAATGTTTATTTTTCTTAAGTAATATATTCACAACCTTTTAGTATTAACATTATCTCTGATGATAATTTTTGTCTTTAAAAAAATAGTTAATAATTGCCACGTCTGTAGGGGTAGAATCGGCATTTTCAGAGACTAAAATACTCTAGAATAAAAAAGATTCCGTGAAAAAATCACACGGTAAAGAAGCCGGTATAAGACGAAAACAAACGTCGGGGGTCTGGTAATTACTAATTATGGATAGATGGGGTGTTTTGGATTTTGATAATTATGGTGGGGTATTATTCATAATTTAGCATAAGTTAAGGGAGATTTTCATAATTTAGCTTAATTTGAATGAAAGAATTGTTGGTTGAGAAAACACACCGGCTTCGAAAAGACACTGCTGAAGACTACTAACATAAAGCTCATCATTATCTGTGAAGAACTCTCCATCATCAGCTTGAAGCCTGCACCATAATATATAAGATTACGATTAAATCACCCTTAATTATATATCATTAATTAATTAATTGTGGACAACACTTACAAATTATTCATCTTTGAGTAAAATCTATAATTATTATCAGATTGTGATCCTTGTGCACTCAAACCAGTCATCATACCTGCAATTAAATTAAATTATATTCAATTTAAAAAAAAAACAGAACTGAAGAAAAAACTCTTTATATTTAAAAAAAAATAATAATAAATATATAATAAATAAATAAAAAGAACAGAACGAACCTTAGAATCGGAACGAAGAAATAGATTGGCTAATTTGGTGAACCTGTTCTCGAATATTCCCCTACATATATATATTTAGTGGGGCTTGCCCTTGTCCTACTAGAGTTCTATTTGATTTTGGATTTGCCTTTTTTATATTTTTGCCTAATTAAACTTGAAATATTTATGATTAAAATATTATTTGATTTATATTATGGTTATGTATATATATAAATATTGACTCCAAATAGGAATATATTAAGGTTTTCTTTTTTTCTTTCCTTTTTTTGGATTTAAAAGTTTTTTGTGGAATATTTATATTGGCATAATATTTTAGTAACAGTAAATAATAATACCATAAAATAATAATAAAGAATTAAAAAAAGAAAGAAAGATAGATTACACAAGGAAATTACAGTGCTCATACAAACTTGTATACATGATTTTCCTTCCACACACTAATTATACATACATTGGAGAGTTGGTCAAGTCAATTACATCAGGAAAGAAACTACTAGTTGGCCTTCTCTTCTTCTTGCATGGCAATGGTGTAATTATATCTATGATCTCAACTTCATCTTTGTCTGTAGCAACTAAGCGAGTTGCCGCCGCCGCCGATTCTTTCTCAAGTGGCTCGTCCACCTCCGTAATTAACTCGACCAACCTGTGATTTTTTCGCGCATTTCCAGCAATACAGGAGCTATTATGTAACGAAAACGACGTTCTTACAGGAGGGGATTCATTATTATTAACAATAAAGAACTGCCCTTTGTCTTCGTCTTCTGTAATTTGAGGTGAATTCTTCGGCCAATCTTCTGCCCGTGTTTTTGCTGCGCAGCATCCACTCGATTCAATTTCTCGGTGAATGTATTCTTCCTTACTACCTACACAGTTAGGGAAACCGTCATTTTTTGTTGATGATTCTTCGTCGGTTGCTTCAGTAATTGGAGGTGAATTCTTCGGCCATACTTCTGCCCGTGTTTTTCCTGAGCAGCATCCACTCGATTCAGTTTCTCGGTGAATATATTCTTCATTACTATAGTAATGGAAATCGTCATTTTTTCTGGATGATTCTTCTTCGGTCGATTCATGGGAAAGACCTTCACATCCGTCATCGTCATCATCGTTTACGATTGGACAATCGTTGGCAATATTGTAACAGGGCAAATCATCCATGGGAGAGATTTTTGTCCTCATCTGCTCGGGCAATGCAGGGCAGCCCGAGGTGTGCGTTTGGTATTTAGTCGAGAACAGATTCACCGTCAGGTTCAAACTGACAGAGACGAAAACGAAGCCGTTAGTACACGCTACCGAAAACAAAAACGAAAAAAACCCGAATTCAGAATTATCTTAAGAACACCTTTGCCAGGGTGGAAGAGTGAGCATTGTGTAGGCCAATTTGATCTTGTTAGCAATTCCAGAGAGGGATTTGAAATTTACAGCTGCCTTTCGTACTGCTAGCGATTCGACCGGGTGTTGCCACGCCCACTCGAACTGGAATTAATTTAATTTTGAACATTTATCAAACACTAGCAAAATTTCATCATTAAATCAATTTTACTTGTTTCTTTCTAATAATTCGAAATATCAATAATAATATAATTCACCGACACGAGCAGCTGAAAAATTAGGTCTAGAAAAAAATTAATTAATTTTTTTGAATGAAGATAAAGAAGCACCTGAAGAGCGGCGACGTTAGTAGGGAAGCCGTGGATGCACAGCACCATTTCCCATGGGCGCTTCTTCTTCGTCCGCCACGCGCCGCTCCCGATCTCGCCGTTGTGCTGCCGTATTCTCCGCCGTGGATTCACTGTAAATCTGTAAAACGAAAAAAAAAGAAGAAATTTTATACATCAGTTATCAATTATCAATATGAATCAGGAGTGAAATCCAGAATGGAATCGAACCCGATGTAGGTGTGGCCTTTGAATCTGGGGCAGACTGAAGTGAGGAGATAGCACGCGAAGAATCCAGCACCTTTTCCATCATCTCCTTCTTCCACTTCTCCACCGTTTTCATGTATGGCTTCTTCTTCATTCTCTTTTCTCCCCTTCCTTTTCCCCATCTCTCTCTCTCTCTCTCTCTCTCTCTCTCTGTTCTGTCTGATAGAATTGGATAATGGATACCCCAATATCGATTGCAGAAATTCGACCGTTGCAACACACGGGTCTCGTCTTTTTTATTGTATGGAATGGGCTAAAATATTTATATTTCTAGGTTCAGCTTTCATTTTTGGGCCGAATTTATGGACCGGGCCCACCTTCAATTTAATCCTTGATATTTGGAAGTTTGAAATTATTTTTATTATTTTAATTTCCCTTTTTTTGCGAGGAAAATAAATCATTTTAATTTCCATAAAGCACCACTATTATTATTTCACAAATATTATATAAGAGATTATTTCTTTAAAGCATTATTTTTTTATGCGAGGTGCTAAATACCATCCAATGTTATTTTTTTACTAAATTCTGTTAAAAATAAATTTACTCTTGATCATGACGTAATTTTTTTGTTTTTTTTTTTGTTTTTGGTTGTCTGCAAGAGGTCGAGTAGTTGGTGGAAAGAGAATGCCAAATTACCCGAACTTGAATTTCCTTGCCACTAGTATCAGATTTTTGCAAGGGGGGAGTGCTATCTATGGCAGTGATGAACGATGACTGATGACGAGGGGGACGTTTCAAAGCGTGATGGGTTCATAGTCGTTTATCAAACGATACGAAATAAAAAAATAAAAATAAAAAATTAAAAAAAATTGTGTCGTAGTCTACTATATCATATCATAACTTAACATTAACTGAAGTAACGTTCACCATTGGAGTCAAGATGATAAACAATCACAAACACCCATCACATCGTTAAAATAAGTCGTGTACGGAAAAAAACGACCCCGTAAACTAAAATAAGGAATGACATATCTTCTATTATAAGTGCAATTATAACACCAGAAGCAAGACAAATTGCAGACCAGCGTTGTTTAGCAAATCGGAAAAACGTCCATATGTCAAAAGCCCGGGTCAGAAACATGCATTGCTAGAATTGCGTGTAAAAAAGAACGAAAATAATATGCTTCTTTTCAACCATAAATAACAACTTCCAACAGCCCTCTATTCTGTGTGCTCATCGGAAAAAACCAAATTTCAAAGAAGCAGATGGAAACAAATATACTATTCGTTTCGACTAGGAGAAGGAGTCGGAAAGCTAGGGCATGGGAATGACAAGAGTTAAGTGGCAAAAATGATACCAAGAAAGTTGAAGTAATCGATCCCCCACTTCACATAACCACAACAACGCAAAGTATGTTGATATACCTTTAAATAAAGCTGAAACGTATTTCAAACGTAAAATTAGTTCATAACAAGCATATCCTTCAAAATCACAGATTCTTTGGTATAATACCGCTCTCGGGCCCTAACTAATGTATGAAGAAATTTTGCTGGACGACGTATAAAAACTTATCACAATTTATAACAGGTGAGCTAACATTCACAATTTATTCTCTGCTCGACAATTCATTGACTACAATATATTCTTCAAGACAATCCATGCCTAGACAAACGCAATTTCCAAACGATCGTAGTTAAAAGACTTCAATATCAGATTAAGTCAGATGTTCGTTACTTTTTGAAGAATGGATGTGAATAACGAGCACATCAAAAAAGAGTCCGAGTCTCTTCTCTTAACAAAATGGATAAAAAAAAAAGGTGATCTCCGAGAAGATAACAAATTTAATACGCACATAGTAAAACAATATAACAAGTAAAACCCCGCTTAACAAAAAGTCGACAAATGTATTCTATATATTCGAGTATAATGTCAAACTGACGACAGAAAAAAGAGCGAAAAGGGGATATAAAATTGTATGATCTTCATCTATACAAGCAATCGTTTCATAACAACTCACAAGAAGTACGGCAACACAATTTTCATTCTTGCTTTTTCGAAGCACGTATGTAAAAACTCTACAACCGAGATTATTCAAGAAAAAATCACCATAACAGAAAAAGAACTGTCGGACACGACGTATTACTGACCGAATTAATCGGCAGAGAGCTTCTCCGTCGAAGAGGATGAAGAAGCTAAGTTCCTCCATAGATATTTGCCGCTTGCCATGTCAACAAATGTCCAAAACCCCTTCCCCACGGCCGCGCAAACCTAAAATCACATTATGAAATTCAATTTTTTTTCCCCCTCAATACAGAATTGTTCATACAAGGAAAATAAAATTCACTCAGGGCTCAATTTCAACAAATTATGGAAGAACAATTAAAAAACAAATTTCACAAATCATCAATTGATCTGTAATTGCATGTACACTACATAATTTCGCTTCATTATCGACTTTCGAAAAACAAATTTTCAACCTCAGCCATTTTTTTACTTCAAAATTGAAAATTGAGGAAGAATAAAAAAAAGGAATTAAGACGAATAAAATACCTTGGAAGACATGGGAGCGGCGCCGGTGGATTCAGCTTCTTCGGCGACGTCGACGCCGTCGTCGTTCAGGGGGTCCGGCGAAGAGTTGAGGTTTCTAAGAACGAAGAATCCGGCGAGGGTAGCAGAGAGAAAGATGAGAATTATTCTGAGCGGACACATCTCCGAGTTTCTCTCTCTTGATTTTCTAGAGAGAGAAAAAAAAATTACTTGATTATTGGGAGGAGAGAAGAATATAATGGTATTTATTATTAGTGTTAATGGGAGTTGATTTAATTCTAGTATATTTCTACTATTATTATTATTATTAGGTCATGTTACTCACAATTATTGATCGATTTTATAAATACCAATGTCAATTTTTTAAAATAATAATCCTTGAATGGGTTTGGTCAATCAATTCACCTAATCCTTGACCCTATGCGCGTAAAGAATAGGGCAAATTCAGAATCTCTTAATCCTAATTAATTCAGGAATAGGAGTATGTAATTAGTTTAGGAATAGGGATTAATTGGATTACACTTAACTAAATTGATATAAAGCTCTTCAAATTAACGTTAATTTTAGTGAAAATCAGCTAATTTCAGTGATATGTAAGCTACCTATATTGACTTTATTGACAATATAGACTTTTAATTATACTACATTGATGAATATCTTGTTAAATTGGCGTTAACTTTACTACACTGATTGTATAACTATTTTTTTTCGAAACACATGCACCCAAAGAGATTTGAATTTCCGACCTCTCATTAAGCCAAAGCTTAATTGGTATGAAAAAAAGCGACTGGAATAAGTTTTTAAAAGTTACAATACTGATTTTTCAAGTTACCAAATTAACCGACCCATTATTTTCTTGATACGATTTAACACTCAAATCTCGAAAAATATAGAAGTGGTACATTGTTTCATCGGCAGTGTAATTGAATTTTAAATCGAAGGATTATAAGTTACATAGTGACTTATAAGATACTACACCTGGTAAAATACATCATTGATTTTCAACTATAGATCTACAGTACATAGTGTATTTCACCAGATGTAGGTTCTACAAAACTAGTCGCATAATATATTATTGAAAAAACAATAGACATAAGATCACTATCTTAAATAGTAAAAATAAAATAAAATAAAATAAAAAATTAATTATTGAAATTTGGGATTGTTTCAAACATTAGTAAAAAGTAAGCACCTATAGAAATGGGTAAATACGTGTATGCAACAAACAAATTTTTTAAACTCCGATGCTTGCAAAAGCAGCAAAGCAGCCATGACAGATATAGTTGGTGGGATTCCATTATTGAAAAAGTCAAATAATAAATAAATAAAAGAAAAATTCAATATAGTTGAATGATAATTAATTCAAGTTACTAGAAACACGTTTTTATTCCATGCGAAAAGTCCACATTTTGTAACTAAAGATAAGGTTGTGTGCATATTAGTTGGAATGGTGACAAATTTGCCCATTTCCTCTTAAGAACTAGTCAAGATGAGAAAAAGTCTATTGAACATTAATTTATTGAAGGAATCTGCTTACACTCTCGTATTAACATCTTGTAAATTATATGAGAGACGTAAATCACACTAGGCTGACAAATCGCAACAAGCTCAACATAACTATCCAAAGGGATTTGAAAATTCACTTACTCCAACTGCTAGGTTGCGGGACTGTATCGAACATTATTTGGTGAATAATGTAATAACCCAATTTGACCTAATTACTGCATAAAGAAAGGAATAAAACATTATTATCACTTTATCTTTTTAAGAATGTCATAATTGTTTGAAAATTATGGTTATTCTCTAATTTTGTTTCTTTTATTCAGTGTGCAATAATAAATAGCTTTAGCTGAAATTCAGTATTAGAATGGATATATCTTTAATTCTTTAAATTAAAGGCTGTTTAATTATCATTTATGAATGGGGTCTTGATAATCTTCATTCATTATCATTCCCAAAATAATTTTTTTTAATTGATTATATTCTCCTTGCATTTGCGATTATTAAAATCGTCAAACAGCTTTTAATTCTAATGAAGGATATAAATGAACTACACAAACCAATCAAAACAAATTCGAACACAGCTTTTTCGGGCTAAAAAAACCGGAACAAGTGCTCGACTTATAGCTCAACTGTTCAACATACGTGTTTCGCAAACACATTAGTACACGTTTCTGTTTTGCAAGTCGGTTTCTCTTACAAGATTAGTTCAGAACAAATTAATTATAATTTTTTTCGCTAATTTAAAACTAATCCAGCATTTGCATGCATGCATACCTTTGTCAAGAAACGACGCATTCTAGCGCCTCACTAACCGAGCAACATTAGAAAGCACAGTCCTCAAGCTCCTGATACCGGCCCCTGTTTTCGAGCTTACCATCATCTGCGGTTTAAAAAATAGGCTTATTTGTCATTTCGATTTGTCAGAATATAAATTTTGAAAAGCCAGAATATCCACTTAACCTAAAATAGAGACGAATTATCTTCTAACATGATTCGTTTATGTGTCAACGAATGCCAAGTAAACAAAAATCAGTTATCGATGTGTCTCCGTCTTACCAGGGGTTGCACTGCAGACTTCTTTGCTTTGAGATTCTGTAAAAATCGAAGAAATTGGTCCAGGTCAAAAAAAGAGAAGAGTGTTGATTAAATATAATTTCGAACAGGCTTGCAACACTTACCTCTTCAATTTGCATTGCTCGTCGAGCCACGTCGATTGGGAAAACAGAATCTGTTTTTGTTAAAACTATTTGGTACTTGGTTTCAGACCTGCCACCCACAATCAAAATGCAGTGGATAAATATTAGCAATTTTAAAATTGTATTTTCCGGTTAGTATAGGGGGGTTGAATGCGACAGTTGCTATAGTACAGGGGTGGGAAATTGTATTTTACCCTAAATACAATCACGTACAATAAGAAGCAGTAGCAACAAAAAAACATATAGATGCCGATATTGTAAATTAACACGTATGTACCTTTCCATCAAATCAATAAGTTCGTGGTCCCTCGGTTTCAAACCCCACTTTGTGTCTACGAGAAGACACACTCGTTTTAGACCAACACGTGTGCTGACGTACTCTTTCACCTGCAAAGTATGCGTGAATCGAGGCATGAATAAACCCGCTATTCCTGCCCTAAAGCAAGGGAAGATATATATATATATATATATATATATATATATATATATATATATATATATATATATATATATATATATATATATATATATATATATATATATATATATATATATATATATATATATATATATATATATATATATATATATATATATATATATATATAAGCGAAACCGTAACCCGGCAAATCCACTAAACATAGCTTTGATCCGAGCTTAAAAAAATTGATCGTCTGCAAAAAGGATTGTTAAATTATTGTCAGTACGCATGTCCAATATATTTCGAATTCGTCTGCAGCAAAATATTCAGCACCTGTGTGAGGCCTGGCTTATCTGATGTCCGTACAACACCCCACTGTCTGGTTAGTGCATTAAGCAACGACGACTTTCCCACATTTGACCGTCCTAACAAATAAAATTGAAATCCAACATAAATATTTATATTATAAATAAAGCCAGACTACTTTTTTTCCTAGAAGGATTTTGATATAACAAATTCCAATTTGCCAATTTGCCAATTTAAAAACATTGCGCGAGGAAAAAAAACATAAAAACTCAATTTGCCAATTTAGTATCTTCTTATTTCGACATTATAGAATCTTACGAGTTTACAAAAACCTGGAATCATATAACAATATCTTAAAAGCCAAACTTCACTGGGGAAAAGGATAAACTACTTCTTAAACTGACTGTATTAATCAACTTACCTGCAAATGCAATCTCTGAAAGATCGGGAGGGGGAAACGACGAGGAAACCTTTGCAGCAGCAAAGAATTCTAATTTATTTCTAAATTCCTGTAACATAAACAGAACGGACGTTTATAAGTAGAAACAAAAGGTTATTATGTAATAAATCGATCTCAGACTCAAATACTACAGTAGTAGAGTGTTTTACAATTGATAAGTACGTACTGGTACTTCAACCCGTTCCCTTTCGGGACCTGTTGACGAAGGAATGTTGTCTAAAGGAGCAGGAAGCTCGATGTTGTAGCCAGCCCTCCTAAACTCAATGTCTCGTCTACGTCCTAATAACTGAGAAAAAAGAATATGTAAAGTTCGTAAGCATTGTGACCAAAAATATTTGAAATACGGAGTTATTTAGAGTATATAATATATGCTTGCCGAGCACGGATTTTACATTGTCTTCTACAAAGGAAAGGATCGAGGAGCTAGGTTGTATGGCACGGAATTGCGCATTCTTCGACATTTCAACACCAGTTTTATCTGGCACATCGATCTTTTCTTGACTATTACCTGGATGATGAAAAAATAAAGCAAATTAAGATAAATACCAATCAACGCGTTCCTAGATTATTTTGGAGTAATAACAAACGAGGTTACAAAAAACATGTGTGCGTTTTCGACATGAATAATTGCTTTGGCATAACAGCTTTGGTTTCATTCTTAGTTGTGGTGGTAATGCAGCTTTACAATGTAATTGCAAGCCAAAACTCATGTTAGCCCCATTTTCATGAGGTCGTTCACCGAAGAAGAAAACACAATAGTAGCACTACTACATATAGCATAATAACAATGGATATAATATAGAAATTCGAAATCCAGTAAACGAAAATGTACGGAGATAATATGCAAAACGGATGGAGGATCAGTACCCATCATATAGCATAATAGCAAGAACAGAATATCTCAAAATCGTAAAATGAAACAAACACGGATATATCAACATCAGAACAGAAAAGTACACTAACCATTAATATCAATTTCATCGTCAATTCTCTTGTTGGATATATCACGAGGGTCTATTCGGATAACTCGTTTCGTCTTCATCCGCAGTTCCTCCGTCGAATCTGAATTAGCACCCGAGCCTTTCCTAGACGCATCGTTTTTCTTACGAGGTTTCTCAACAGAACCAACCGAATCTTTTCTCCGGTTCACATACGTTTTAGTTGCCAATAACGGAGCTCTCCTCTTATCGCCTGTTTTCGACACCCCATTTTCTAACCCGTTCTCTCGAACACGTCTAGATTTCCCATCGCCTAAATCACTACTTCCCCTGAATTTATCACTACTCCCTCTCAACAATCTGTCTCTGCTAGAATCCTTAAATTCACGACGGTCGTTGTCCCCCCTCGAGAGCTTCTTGCGTTTATCGACAAACGACCCGACAGTAGTGTTTCTTGATTTAGAACTGGAGTTTCGATCACTACCATCAAATCTTTTACCCCCCTCAACCACCACACTGGGATTATCATTATCAGCATAGACTCTCTTCCGTTTATTATTACCGGAAGAGTTGCCATCAATAACAGTTCCAAAACCTTCATTTCGACTCTTCGCTTTGAAATCCCTTTTCCCCTCCTTCGTACCCGATTTCTCATCACCGTTTCGCACTTCATTTCGACTCTTTGTTTCGAAATCAATTTTCCCCTTGGTACGTGTTTCACCCGATTTCTCATCACCGCTCCGCAATTTTTTACCCCCTTTCTTCTTCTTGTTGGAATCTAGGGTCGTATCAACATCGATCGACACTTTCAAAACCCCTGTAGCAGCTCTCATTTTCCGATGAGCTTTATCAACGCCGGTGTTTCCCACCGCAACTCTCACTTTTCTACCAACTCTAGTACCACCGCTATTACTCGACCTCATTTTTTCAAACGCCATTTCTCAGAAATTCGCTCGGTAAATACCAATAAAAACAGCAAATGGTGGAAAACGGAGCCAATAAACAGCAAATATGGAAATCAGAGCTGATAAGGAATCCCACACACTACGTGTTCCACAGAAAGAAATAATTCAGAGATAAACATGATTACAGAGCTCGGGAAATCAAGGAATCGAAGTGGAATACCTCAATTAGAATGACAGTGGTACTGTGTAAAAGATTTAGAGCAAGGGTTTAGCCAAATTATTTCTGATTTTTTTTGGGCGAAAAATGAAGAATTAACTAACGTAGGCGGAAAAAGATGATAGCTTTGAATTGGGTACATGGGCCAAGCCTAGGGTCTTGTTTAGGCCCAACCTATACTATGCGGGCTGGCCCGGATTGGACGGGCCCTAAAAACTTGTTCTAAATAGTGTTCTAAACATCGGCTGAGGCGGCCGATTAATCAGTCTCCGAGACGGAGGCGGTCAAAAACCTTTACGATTTTAGGGTAAATGTTTGAAAAATTGGTTTTTTGTCTGTGAGGCGGTTTTTGGCAGTCAAACCTTTATGGCGGGTCAAACTTCGGTGGCAAAAATCGTTTTTTTTTTTTTTTATAATTCAAAATAAAATTTGGGATTTTAATAAATAAAATATGATTTTATGTTTTATTTTGTTTATGTTAATTGTTATTGTTAAAAAAACTAATGATGTATGCTAGGAATGTTCAAGAATAAATGTAAAACATTGTCTTTTTATTTATATTTTATAAGGATATTTATGTATTATGATCTTATTATTATTAAACTTTTATTATATTATCAGGATATATACATGATGGAGATATAACTATGTTTAAATATCTTTTTATATATGTTTTGAGTATTTATAAATAAGGGTAAATTACACCCACACCCCTGAGGTATGCTTAAATAACTTTAAGGTACTTGTGGTATCGATAATTACACTCATCCCCTTGAAACGTAGTTATAAACTCTAATGGGATAATGCATTGGATACGTTATTACGATAGAGTTCTAACGGACTATTGGTTTCAGGAAGTGGTGGAGACAACAAAGAGTTATGAGTGATTTAAGAAATATTGGGGGAGCCATGTCACCTCATAACTCCCCATAACTCTATGTTATCTCCACCACTAGCTAAAATTAATAGTCCATTAGAACCCTATCGGAATAATGTATCCAATGCATTATCCCGTTAGAGTTTCTAACTATGTTTCAAGGGGTGAATGTAATTATCGATACCATAGAGACCTTAAAATTATTTAAGCATACCTCAGGGGTGTGGGTGTAATTTACCCTATAAATAATATATAGAAATATATTATATTAAATTTTAAAAACAGATTTATCACCGATTAATCACCGCCGCATCGATTAATCATGAGTCGGTCCCTAACCGCCTCCGACCCAATTACCACTTTTTACAACATTGGTTATAATATGACCCATTCATTCAAAAAATTAGGGTTGATACCGTCTTAGGTCGATCGATTAACAGCCTGAAAATTGCCCCATCCGATAAATCACATTTGCTCAAATTTGAAAACCGTGGTTGATCCAACATTTGTGGGTCAGTTGATGGTTGTCAACCGAAGTTTTGGTATGGATTGGTTGATGGTTAATGCCCATCACCTATTTCACTTTAAAAAAAAAATCAGATTTTGGAGTAAAATTATACACATTATGCGTATTGTCACTACACAATCATCATTTATCACTTCAATATATTATTAGCAATTTGACAAAAACACTATAATTAAGAAATTTCAATGTAATTAAGAAAACCACGCCCTTTATTTTATATTTTTTAATAATATAGTTGTTTGACCGGACTTTTGAAATATTAGAAACCACCAACGAACCATTATAGACACTTTGGTCGAAATCTTCGACCATCAAATGCGTCTGTTAAAAAATTATTATTCCCTACCAAAAATAACTAAACACAAATAAACCCACCCCCTACGCCTATTAATACTCCAAGCCAAACATTAATTAAAGACTTATCCTCTTTTCAGTTTGAAATATAATTTATTTATTTATTTCATTCTTTCCCTCCAATTTTCATTGCTTATTATTAATTATAATTTATAAATATAAATACTTCAAAATCTCCTCGTGGTGAGGTCTATTGATTGATAGTTGGGTAAATCGAAGAGGCTAGGGCTAAGCCGGCAGCCCCCAATTACTGCCGGCCATGGCTTTCTCATCGGAAAATGCTCTGTTCAACAAATACGAGATCGGAAAACTTCTCGGCAGCGGCGCGTTCGCGAAGGTGTACCACGCGAGAGACATGGCCACCGGCCAAAGCGTCGCCATCAAAGTAATCCAGAAAACCAGGCTGAACAACGACGCCAACCTCATCGCCGCCATCAAGCGCGAGGTCTCAATCATGAGCCGGCTGCGCCACCCGCACATCGTCAAGATCTACGAGGTCCTCGCCACCAGGACTAAGATCTACATCGTCCTCGAATTCGTCAGGGGCGGGGAGCTCTTCGCGAAGGTTTCCAAGGGCCGGTTCGGCGAGTCCGCCTGCCGGAAGTACTTTCAGCAGCTCATCTCCGCCGTCAGCTACTGCCACTCCCGTGGCATCTACCACCGGGATCTGAAGCCGGAGAATCTCCTCCTCGACGAGAACGGCGACCTCAAGGTTTCCGATTTCGGCCTCAGCGCGGTGCTCACGGATCAGGTCCAGCCCGACGGGCTGCTGCACACGCTCTGCGGCACGCCGGCGTACGTGGCGCCGGAGATTCTCACTAAGAGAGGCTACGACGGCGCGAAGATCGACGTCTGGTCGTGCGGCGTCATCCTATTCGTCCTCTCCGCCGGGTATTTGCCCTTCAGCGACACCAATTTGATGAACATGTACAAAAAAATCTACAAGGGGGAATTCCGGTGCCCTAATTGGATGTCCTCCGGTCTGAAGCGGTTTTTGTCTCGTCTTCTCGATACGAACCCCAGCACCAGAATCACCATTGATGAAATCAAGCGTGATCCCTGGTTCAGAAAGAGCTACAGAGAGATCGATTCATTCCATGAAAACGAAGAATCGAAGGAGAAGAAAGTACTGCTGGGTCTAAACGCTTTCGACATCATCTCTTTCTCTTCGGGTTTGGATCTATCCGGATTGTTCGATCGGAGTGTCAAGGAGCTGGAGGATGTCGAGAGGCTGACGGTGGAGGAGTCGCCGGAGAGAGTTATTGAGAAGGTGGAGGAGGTGGTGAAGGCGGCGGTGGAAGGGGGTGTGGCGTTGAAGAGGAGGAGGAAGAAGGAATGCGGGGTGGAGCTTGAGGGGCAGAATGGTAAATTCATTGTGATGGTGGAGGTTTACAGGTTGACCGACACGCTGGCGGTTGTGGAGGTGAAGAGGAAGGCTGGGGAAGCAAATTTGTTCAGCAGTTTATGGAAGGAACAAATTAGGCCGGTGATTTCGCGGCAACCGGATCTGCTGGTTGCCGGTAACTAGGTTGTTGATAATTGCAGGTTTTTTGGTAAAATGTAAAAAAAAGGAATATAGGAATAAAGGAGCAGGAAAATAATTAATTAATTAATGCAAGCCCAATTTAATTGAAAATAATTAAATTTAGCTTGTTTGTCGAAAATGAAATGTATATATATACATACAGAGGAAAAAGGATTGTAAAAATAGGAGCGCGTGAAATAAAATCACCTCTAGGGGATTATTTTTCTTGTCTGTAATGTAATGATGCTTTTACAATTTATTGTTTGCATCTTTAATTTTAATTCTCAAAAATAAAATAAAAATAATAATAAATAAATAATAATTCGGATCACGAATATTTAGTACTTCGGCCCAGTTAACTCATATATTAATTCATATACAATGGGCCGAGCTTATTTAAGAAGCCCAATTCAGTTGTGGTATTAATTCCAACATAGGAGGAATTCCAATTTCCGCTATTAAGATCTGAAATTTTTCAATTTTGAAACAATATTTTTCAATCTGAATTCCGAATTCCAATTTTATTTTTGAAAATTATTTGGATTGGAATTCGAATATATATGAGATTTCGATTTCCGATCCGATTTTAAGTTCCGTAAATAATCAGAAAACTCCGATTTTTTTCCTCCGAATATTACACTTAAAATACCGATGTATTACGTATTTTATATTTCATCTCTAGCTTTCCTAACAATTATTTGAATCTCCTCTAAAAGTAATCAAAAAAAAAAAAATTTATTTAAAGATATTTCACAAAAAAACAAATTAAAACTTGTTTAAAAATCCACAAAACTTTATATATGTAGGGCTAATAATACTGTTATATCATATGATATGATAGGTCAAATAAAATAAAACCAGGGTAGCCTTATCATCCTCTAAACAGATTCTAGATAGCTTCTATGAAAACTATATCATCCTATTTTGGATCAAATAATTAATAGCTCCAAATTCCTATGTTCATTTTCCATTAAAATGTAACACTGTAAATAATATAAATATATTATATATTATATTAAGGCACCTGAGAGTGTACGTATACTTATATATATGCAGTGATAGCAATTGATGAAGGCTGCAAAACCATGGTCCTTGCAACCTCAAAACGGGACCCCCCTTTTCTCTTTTATCATTTATGTATCATATAATAAATACAATTTATTTACTTATTTATTTATTTATTTTTCGTCAGAATCGTATGAACTTAATGGTTTAATACATACTTAGGTGGTGTTTGTAAAAGCTTTTACAAATAGATTATGAGTTTTTTTTATGCATATAATCTGTTTTTAGGTGTTAGGAGAACAAATTTTTGTTTTTGCTTCTCATAAATAAGCTGTTTTATAATCTATAATTTTAAAAACACCTGTATTGATTTTCCAACTAATTATTTGCAAACACCTCAATATTTAGAATCAAACACTTCGATCGGATGTGTTTGCAAAAGCTTTTACAAACAAATTTAAGTTGATTTTTGAGCAAATTTGCAAACGCCCCCAACTTCTAGATATAAAAACTGACTTAATTATTCACAATCTTTAACTTCTGATTTTAAATAATTTTTTTTACAAACACCACCCTAGTTCGTACCACTACAAGTCTAGTTAGCGGTTCGAATTAAACTCCCGACCATCCACCAAATTTTCACTATAGAAAATATTCCAATATACACAACTAACACTTGGGCTTATAAATATTAAATTTCCCCATGTACATATATATCACCAATTATATACATATATCATTGACCAAGTTACAGTTTGATGCATTGCACAACTTTGAAGGTTGAAACACATTACAAATTGTGTAAAGTAAGATTGAATGAGGCATTATATTGAATTTATTTTATTTATTTAAGTACACTGCACAAAAAGTTATGTATGTATGATCAATGTGTGTATAGTAAGGTTACAATTGTTGGTTTTACTGTTTTGTCCGCATCTTTTTGCCTTGTGGAATCTATTAAAGTGATGATGGATTGGAAAGGGGGCAAATGGCCTTCTCATACATTAACCCTCTTGTGAGGGTATTTTAGTCTTTCTTTCTTTCTTTTTTGTTTTGGTTCTTGTTTGGCAATGAAGATTGTTAATGTTTTATATGCGTATAAAAACAGTACAGACTCCCGTCCGTCTTTATGTTATACATCGTTCTTGCACACACTTCGAACTTGTGGGTTTTGAAACATGGAGTTTCCCGTGTCCGTTTTCCTATTTCGTCGTATCGATGTTTCTGTGTCCGTGCTACATTGTCTATAAGCTTAAGCTCGTTCCATTATCAATGAAATTGCGAATAATTGGGAAACAAAAAATTAAAATTGTTCCTAAATTGGAAAAAAAAAATTCAAACCGAAGTGGGGAGAAATAAATTACTATGACTTCCTCCACTAATACATATAACTCTAATTATGAAATAAAGATATATACATACTCAATCGACATAACTAATTCACTCAAATTTAATAAAACACAAAACAATAAAATAAAAACATATATAAAAAGACAAACAAAAACAAAAAGTGTAGACCATATAAAATAGATTAAAATACACATAAGCATCACTTATAGTAATAGCGTAGAATAAAATGGTGGTGGGAGTTGGTGGTGGTTGTGGTGGTGGTGGTGGTGGTGGTGATTGTTACTTAGTTTGGGAAATGTAGTAAGACAGACAGCAAAAAATCCTAAGACATCAAATCTATGTTCCAAACATGGCAATACTAATGAATTGACCTTACTATTAAATATTAATTAATTAATCACCTCCCCCCCCCCCCAACCCAACCCCGAGAGGAACCCCGAGTGAATAAATCCTGACTATTTTATTAGATATC